>JAAEAF010003804.1:0-121954 GCA_011037195.1 Triatoma infestans | reverse complement strand
TACGCTCACCTGAGTTCCTTTCTTTCGCCACCCACGCACCCACATACACACACACACACACACACACAGACACAGACATACACGCCACGTCTTCCTTTCTCAGTCTGCCATTCGTCTCATCAACCCTTCTTCGATTCATCACTCACCGTCACCAAAGAGTAAGTCTCGTTTTCATTGGTTTTACATTATTATTCATTTTTGGTTTTCCCCGCTACTCGCCATTTCGCCTTGGGCGCAGACACTCTGACTATGGATGAAAATTTGAAACCGGACAGTGACATCAAAAATATATATGCTACGACGGATAAATTCCAGATAATATTTATATATATATATATTTATATATTAATGAAATTATGTATATTTTAATTATTTACAAATTACTATATACTTAATTTACTAGCGAGTTAATATGTCTAAATTAGTGATTTAGTTAGTAGAGAAATGTGACCGCAATGCTGGCTGCATCTAACCACATTCATGTACCGCATAACAGACCGCAGATATCTCACCTCATATCACAAATATATACAGTAAACATACTTACTAAACCTCATGATCAACCTCATGTTCATTATTTCAAATTATGGTTGAACAATTAATTACAGTTTTAAGTTTGTAAGTTAATGTAATCCATATTTCATTTTATTTTATTTATTTTATGTGATTTAATAATATCTTTTAGTGACAAGAACCATATCAGAGCTATGAGAGGATGCTATTATTATCGTCTCGATAACAGCATTACACGAACAAAAAAAAAAAGAAAGAAAAATATAATCAAATTTGTTTGTTTTTCAAAATTTCAAATTATATTACTTTCTTTAATGGAGTGTCAAATTACGGAGCATTAAAAATTCGAATCCAATTTTGAAACTGACTTTTCACTGAAAAATGTTTTGAGCTCCTCATGGTGACAAACGAAATTGTTTTTCTGTATGTGTCTGCATTTTTTTGTGAATAATAACTCCCTTCTCCCAAACACGCAGGAAGCTCAAGCTATTTCATTTAGATAAACCCCTGAAAACAGGGGGGCACGAAGAATTCAGATACGATTTTTTTTCTTTCAGTTTTATCCACAAATTTTTTTGTAAACTGCTCAACTTTTTTTTTTTTAAAACTTACGATATTAAATGCCCACAAATAAACCTATCACTTTTATTTAATTTATTTATTTATTTATTTATTTTTTTTACTGTAAAATTGATTTTTGGAGAGTTCTTGAGGGGGGGACTGCAATGTTAACTAATCAAAGTCTACTACCCTTGTAAAGGGGTTGTTTTTTACTTTCTCTTACTTCCTAGTAAGAGGAAGTATTGTAATCGTGTCAAATTTTCGATATCGTGTTTTCACGGTAATATCCGTTATGAAGTCCCCTGAGTCCAAAAAAGTGATTTTTAGCAAATGGTCTGTGTGTGTGTGTCTGTATGTGAACAGCATAGCTCAAAAACGGAAAATCGCAGAATGTTGAAACTTGATATTCCGTTTAGGTATCACCATGGCATCTGACAGTGTGTTATACGTCAAAATTCCACAACCGGAAGTACCACTTTACTAGATTTTTTGTTTTTACTTTTTTTGCGTTTTTCTCAAAAATGGCTCCAACGATTTTCTTCATATAAACTAAACATGCAAAGATCTACAACTTTTATTTTTAAACATTTCTCTTGGGAAAATTCACTTAAGGGTACTTTTAGGGGAGGGATGGGACTTTTATGTTTTTCTCGAAAGTGCTATCATAGTTGATTATACAATTCTATCATCCAAACAATATTAATTAGAAATAAATAGATGGCCAAAATTCCGAGTTCCAAGAAATTAGTAACCGGAAGTGCGCTTTTACTGAACAGTTTTTTTCCGTTTTCGTCGATTTTCATTAAATTTGGTACACAAACTATAAAATTTATCAATTATAATTTTGAGAACTGGAGTAAGAGGGAGTTGTGTGAGTGTTTCACACTAGATTTTTTTTTGTTTGTTAAGTAACACCTCAATATATATATATATATATTAAAAATATAGTTTAAGAAAGTTCGCAAAATGGAAAATTGTAGTGATTTCAGTATGAGAAAGTCGTCACATGATCGTGTGATTTTTATCGTAGGGGAGAGGGTGTGTCAAAAACCAATTTTTCTTTTCCCAACTTTGAAATAATTTCATTTCCCATTAACTCTGCACATTTTTAAGCAATAACTTGTCAAATTTTTCTAAAATATTGTAATGCGAGCCGAATCATTTATGATTCATAGGATCCGAAGAGCGAAGAAGCAGCAGACATTAAATGAGACATCAAATGTTAGTTATTTCCTAAGCCTAGGCCAGACTAGAAAGGAGAAGAGTTCCGATTCATATAAATAGAGCGACAGCAGGATAGTTTTGCGTTCAGTTTTACAACAATAGTCAGCAACCTATGTAATTACCTTCTTATTACTCAGCCGGTCTGTCTCTTTATTATTCTTTCGCTATCTGTATATAACTGTAAAATCCTTGCAAATATAATGGATGTGAGAAGGAGAGAGAGAGAATAGATTTAGGAATAAGATTACAAATAAACTAGATGATATGCTGAACACTGTAAAATTAATAGAACGCACAAACTGCAATGACTTTACCAAGTATATAGAAGTTAGGTAGCGAGAGAATAATAAAGAGACAGACTGGCTGAGTAATAAGAAGGTAGACTCTAGATAGGTTGCTGACTGGATGTACTGTTTGTTGTAAAACTGTCCTGCTGTCGTTCTATTTATATGAATCGAACTCTCCCTTCCTAGTCTGGCCTAGGTGGGGAATAACTAACTTTTGATTCATTGAATGTTTGCTTCTTCGCTCTTCGAATCTTTTGAATCTTTAATGATTCGAATCCCACATTACAATATTCTTCAATTAATGTGCTTCAAATCCATGTGCTCTTTGTTCTTTTATTTCATGGGTTGGCTATAACAACTGTATCTTTATATCCGATATAATTTTTGGAATGTTTTTGCTACACCACCAAGATCTGCAGCAGTGATGCCTCCAGACGGGCTCTTACACAGACCCTTCTGTGCTTATCGCCGCGGCCCTCTTTCTGGTCAAGATATAACAGTAATATGAAATAAACTATATAATTAACATCATTGCAGTTTAAAAAACTCCAACATCCTGAAGATTTCTGGGGGAACAGTAACGTTAAATTTTCTCTCCCTCTAAAGTACCACTTCAATACAATATTAATATTATGGTTCTATTACTTATATTATAATAATATACATTACAAGTGTTGCTAGAATTCATATTTTGAAACATATCGGTTAACCGATTTTTGCAGTACAACTTTACAGAATAGGTTATTAAGTTTTTCTGGAATTTTTGGAAAAGGGCAGCAATGATTTCCTTTAAACTTGGTGTGCTAATTCCACAATTATAAACATATGACTTTTATTTGAAACATTCCCCCCCCCAATCTGATGTGAAACCGTCACACAACTTTCTGTTACTGCAGTTTTCAAAATTGTGATTGACCAATTTTATACTTAGAGTACCAAATTTAATGAAATTCGTCGGTGTTATTGTGGAGAAAATAAAAAAAAAAAACTGCTCAGTTAAAGCTCACTTCCGGTTTACTAATTTTCTTGAAACTCGGAATTTTGGCAATTTATTTATTTATAATTAATTTTGTTTAAATGGTACAATAATTGTATAATCAATTATGACAACACTTAAGAGAAAAACATAACCTAACCCCTCTCCAAAAAGACCCCTTTAAATGATTTTACCAGAAGAAATGTTTGGAATAAAAGTTATAGCTTTTTATATGTGCAGTTCACATTCCAAGTTTAAAGAAAATAGTAGAAAATTGAAAAATACTTCTCAGTATTTAATTCCAATTAATATTTTTTTTTTGTACTACGCCTGTGAATCGGTGGCGGGGGTGTGCCATTCGGTATCGCGTTGCCTAGTAAAGTTTGGATATGGTTGTCCATGATGATACTTGTCCATGTTCGTACTTAAAGAATTTCTTATGTCCAAAAGTCCGGGACATGTGTCGAAATGGAAGCCGGTCATCTCGTCAATTTGGCAAAGAGGACATGTTGCAGACACGGCTATCCCGATTTTGAACAGATGCTTTTGTAGGTAGTCATGTCCAGTAGTTAACCTAAAACATGTTACAGCATTCCTTCTTTCCAGATTAGTCGGAATGCGCTTCGATTTCATTTGCAAGTTTTCTCACTGCTTTCCTGCCACTTGCTGACGATGACAGTTCTGTGATTCCTCTGCCACTGTATAGCGAATGATTCTCTTCGCGGAGGCATAGGGTCCAGGCTTGGCTAAGGCCTGGCGGCAATTTAAAACGGCAAATGAGTCTTCCTCTTTTTGCACGTAATCGCTTGTATAGCGGCCTTTGAGTGAATAAAAAGTGCGGTTTTACTCTGCGCCGAGGTTTCTACCTCTCCCAAAGCTTCGTAAATGGCACCGATCTCGGCATCGAAGTTCGTGGCTTCCCTTCCCACTGGTATGGTAAGCTGGAAAGAGGATGAATAGACTCCTGCACCAGCGTTCTTTCTTGCTCCATGGGCGGGAATCATCAGTAAACACGTGCAGCCACGGAGGTGCACCTTTGGTAGATTGTTTCTAAAGCCTTGGCTTTGAGTAGCATTGGAGGCGTGGTGGCTTTATTGACCGGGTCTATTAAGTTCAAGAAGACAATAAATTAATATTATTTGTATGATAGATTTGTGAAATAAACTGAAATAGCACTTTAGACCCCACCTATCCCCCAAAAGTGCCCTTAAATGAACTTTCCCAAGAGAAATGTTTAAGTAATAAAAGTTGTAGCTCTTTATATGTGTAATTCACATAATTAGTTTAAAGAAAATCGTTGGAGCCATTTTTAAGAAATTCGCAAAAAAGTAGAAAAAGAAAACCATCCAGTAAATTGGTACTTCCGGGTGAGAAATTTTGACAGATAATCTACTGTCGGATTCCATGGTGATATCTAAACGGAATATCACGTTTTAACTTTCTAGGGGTTTTTCGTTTTTGAGCTATGCTGTTCACATACACACATACAGAGACCTTTATTTAGAAACCACTTTTTTTGGACTCAGGGACCTCAAAACGGATATTAACAACTGAAAACTGGATTTCGAAAATTTTTCACGATTACAATACTTCCTCTTACTAAGAGTAGGAGAAAGTAAAAAAAAAAAAAAAAAAAAAATTGATTTTGTACGGAAATTGTGACGTTAAATTTCAATACATACAGTTGGTTCAGTGTTTGTTTTAGTGCGCTCTACTGGGCTATTATAGGTTTGTTCGTACAGCACTTCCAAACCGTTTCAAACCGTCAGGAGCATGCGCACAGAGATTATGCTGTTCGCGCAGCAATTTCTCAAAATCAAACGGTTTCCAACTCACAGTGTTGTGTTCGCGCTGTTTTTCAAACCGTCAGCAAACTATCATAGCAGTCAGAGCTCAAAGCGCCAACCATATCAAACTGGCAGTCCGACGCATGCGCAAAGCAGTTTTAATGCATTAAATTTCTGCTACTGTCTTGGCCAGTGTATTCCTTTCTATTTATTTTTTGACTTAACCTGGGTTTGTGGATATAACCACTTAGAACTATTTGCTGTTCTGTGCTATCACAGACAGTCCTTAAAAAGTATGCGAATTGATACCTCATTCATTTATTTGCCGTACTCAATGCTTAGTTATTTATTTGCTATAACCTAACCATTTTTAATGAAACTAATTTCTTTCAGATGTATGAGCTAATTTATTATAGATAATAAACTAAATTAATAATAATTAAATAAATAATTTTTTTTTCCTGAATGCTTTATAATTATCACGGTAGAATACTGATAACAAAGCGTTCATGGAGGTTAAGTTTCCAACACTTTCAAACGGTGGAGCATGCGCAGTGAAACCAGTTTGCAAACCGTTCTAAAACGGCCTCTACACGGTCAATAATATTGGCAATACTTTAGAGTATTGACAATAATATTGACCATGTAAGGTGAAAAAATTGTATTGATGGTCGGTATTGACAAGAGTATTGATGAAATTCAGATTTTCTGATTTTCTGTATCAATACTGAGAATTGGAGGGGATATTGACAATATTATTGACCGTCTAGGGGTCGCGCCAATATTTCTATCAATACTCAGTTCAATAGTTTTATACAACGTTGAAACTAACCTGTACAAAACAAAAGCGATACTATTATAATAGATAAAAGGACTTTATGAGTAGTGCCAAACGCCAAAATAATGGGTACGCAAGCTTTTGTACGATTATTCATCGTAAAAGCTTGCGTAGCCAATAAAGCTTTTTTAAGGTAAAAAAGCCAACAAAATAACGAGTACAAACACGTAAATTCACTCTCCTAGTGGCAGAAGAGTAAGTAATGAGCACAGTTATTGACAAAAGTATTGACAATAATATTGATCGTGTAAGGTAATTAAGTATTGAGACTGGTTAGCACGAGTATTGGTGGCTAATACTGATATTGACAATATTATTGACCATGTAGAGGCCGCTTAAGAAAGCGTTCTTGCAGGTTAAAGTTTCAAACTAGGTATGGTCGAGCATGCGCAGTAAAACCAGTTTGCGAACCGTCCGGAACTATCACAAACTCGCTGCACGAACAAACCTTATATAATCACTTATCTCCCTGCGAAATTTAGTAAATTATCTCTCCACCATATCTCTATTTATGTTACGACAAATATGTTAAATTTTGAGTTTAAAAAAAAATTCATCATTTTGGAGTAAAATTCATCATAATCGGAGTAAAAGTCGTGTGTGAGTGTTTAATACCAGACTTTTTTTTTTTTTATACTAAAGTTTCCAAATAATAATAAATAGTTGTACTTAGTTTTTACATTACTTTAAGATTAATTAATTTGATGGAAAGTTTCTTGAAACAAAATCGTTTACCGAAATGTAATTAAATGTTAAACATTTAGATCCAAGTAATCTATTTGAAAGTTAGAATTGCTTTTAGTGTTCAATTAAGTGTCCATCCCTTTCCATGTACATACTCGTATACTTAAACACCTTAAATGCCAAACGCATTCCTAATGTGGTACCGGTCTAACCAATACCCAATAAACAGTTTAATTATCTGGTATAATTAAAATCACAGTTTTGAATATCTCTTCGTTTTCTCCTATTCGACCCGAAGGGTGGTTCGGAATTGTTTTCCGCACTTTAAAAAAAAAAAAAAAAAAAATGGCTTCACGATTTTCTATAACTTCTAAAGTAACAACAACACGGTAAGGACCTATCTCGTTTTATCTGAAAAACTTTTTGGTTGCAGGGAAATCAACTTTGTTCGAGCGTTTTGGGGAGTACAATGTTGATGAAACTTTTTTTGAAAGTAGTGCCCGAACCGATATGCCACCAGCCGCCCCATACATAATAGTAGTAGATAAACGCGGGGGGGGGGGGCAACCGCTCGCCGCGTGTGGCCCGTTCATGTATAATAAATAAATAATAACAGAAGTGGTGAATAAATTTGACCACTATTTTTATTCAATTAATATACGAAACAATACGATTGGATTCGAAATCCTTTTGCAACCAATGCTATAAATTCTGCAGATATATTTTCTCTGCAAATTTGAAAGGTATTTATTGAATTGAGTAACAATGGGACGCTAAAACTTCACTTTGCAGAAGTTCTATTGGATGCTTTCTGGATTTCGGTTAGGAAAGAATATCTTCGAATTTCAGGGCCACACTATTTCAATTCTATTCCAATTTTCAACGACATATTTATGTGAACAAAGTTTTTCAACTGTAGTGTTAATTAAAAATGATAAGCGGTCTTACTAAAAAGGACTTGATCAAGAACTTCCGGTTGCACTTTCATATATCGAACCGAATATAGAGCATTTGTGTTCATCGAAACAAGGTCAGGTCATTAATTGCCCTTTTTTTTTTACTTTCTCTTACTCCTAGTAAGAGGAAGTATTTGTAATCGTGGCAAATTTCCATAATCGAGTTTTCAACCGGAAATATCCGTTCTGAGGTCCCCTGAGTCCAAAAAAGTGGTTTTTAGCAAAGGGTCTGTGGGTGTGTACAGCATAGCTCAAAAACGAAAAATCATAGAAATCGTCAAACTTGATATTCCATTTAGTTATCACCATGGGATCCGACGGTAAGGTCAGCGGTCAAAATTCCACGACCGGAAGTACCACTTAATTTAATGCTTTTTTTACTTTCTTGCGATTTTCTCAAAAATGGCTCCTTCGATTTTCTTCAACCGAGGTGTATCAACTACACATACAAAGATCTATAACTTTTATTTAAAACATTTCTCTGGAAAAATTCATTTAAGGACACTTTTGGGGGATGGGTGTGGTTAGGTTTTCCTCTAAAGTGCAATTTTAGTTTATTATACAATTCTGTCATCTAAATAATAATTTGAAATTGTTGAAATTCCAAGTTTGAAAAAATCGGCTAACCAGAAATGCGTTTTTACTGAATTGAATTTTCCAGTTTTCTGCTATATTCTCTAAAACGCCTTCAACGATTTTCTTTAAACTTACAATATCAAATACGCATACAAAGAGCTACAATTTTTATTTGAAACATTTCTCCGGGAAAATGCATTTAGAGGCCATTTTGAAGGATGGGGTGGGGTTAGGTTGTTACTAAAGTGCTATTTCCGTTTATTACACAATTCTATCATCTAAATAATATTAATTAGAATTAAATATGTTGCTGAAATTTCGAGTTTGAAGAAAATCAAAAGACCGGAAGTGCTTTTTTTTTTTTACTGAATTTTTTTTTTCATTTTTTGTGATTTTGTCCATAAAAACACTGACGAATTTCATTAAATTTGTTATACAAACTATAAAGTTTGTTGTCAATTGCAATTTTGAAAACTGGAGTAAGAGAAAGTTGTGTGAGTGTTTCACACCAGATTTTTACATTATCTTATATGAGTACAATTCTTAAGTTATGTATGTATATGTATCGAATGCAAAAAATTATGTAATATTTACGCATTCTATTTTGTATGTATACATATTTACTTTTGGTGTGTCGCAAAATTTCGGGAAGAACTTTGTTGTGTCATGGGCAAGTAAAGGTTACAGACCCTTGCTTTAAAGTCTCATTTCAGTACAATTAGATGTTTCTACAATATTAGGATATTAGAAACGGAAGTGCGATTATATAGAAACGTTTTTGGGTAATACGCGGTATTTTCTAGAAAACGGCCAACTGATTTGCTTGAAACTTGGATTTGTAACTGACTCATATATTGACAACTTACATCACTTTTTTTTTTTATAGCCAGCCTAACTAAATGTTTTTGAATTAATTTGTATTAATTGGATTAAGAGAAAGTTGTGTGTGAGCATTTTCGCAACAGATTTTTCTTCTTTTTTTTAATCAAAGAATCTGAAAACATGTATATTATTGGGTGGATGTATTGCATGTGTGTATGCTGTAGCGTGTGGCGAGAGCGTTGTTGGAAGGGCTGGTGTGTGTGTGTGTGTAAGTTTTAGAGAAGAGAGGATTACTAAGAAATAAGTAGAAATCACCACTGTTTTAAAATAAATATATTATCACTAAATGAATTTAAATACTTCACAATAATAAGCTTATAAATATATAAGAGCTTATAAACTCTTGTACTTAAATATTCTTAGACATAAATGTTCAAATTAAACACTTATTGGCACATTGAATTCAAAATGAGAGAGTGACTTTCTGAATGCGACGAATGTTATTCATTGAATGGAGAAATTATTAGACTCTTCAAATAATGCTCGTGTTGGTGTAGTTAAAACCTGCCCTTTATGTTTGATTTCTGGAAGGGAACCCCCTTGAGAAGACAATAGTGACTGAGTTCCCCGACCTCTCTTGTAACGGGTGTTTTTTTTACCCTTTTCCTACCAACATGCGAATATCCTTTATTGAAATGATATTATTTTAAAATATATAATGGAGTTGTTCAGGAGAGAAATTAGGTTTGATTGAATGAACGAGTCTATGAAGACACTGTTATAATATAGCTATAAGTTTACACTTAACTGCACTGGACTTTATAATCAAACTGGTAGAATAAAAGGTGGGAGTAGAGATATGATACGATGCGATGTATGGTTGAATCTGATAGATATCCTCTAGATAGATTCTCACTGGCTAGCTTATATACGCAGATTCTCCCACTCTAGCCTGCCTAAGTCAGAGAGTAGTCTCTGTTAACCAGAGAGAGCCTCTCCTCTCTCTACTGGATGCCATTACAAATATAAATCTATTTCAATTTTTCCATTTGCTTCTTCCCACTACAATATCCAGAGCTAACTTATCTTCGAAAATTTGACATAATCTTAATACTTCGTCTTACAAAAGTAAGTGAAAAATAAAAAAAAAATCTAGCGTGCTATTGACAAAAAAAATAAATAAATAAATAAATAAAATAAAATTAAAGAATAAAAAAATGTCAAACATTTTATATTAGCGTAAACGCTAGTATGAGAGCGTTTTTCGTTGTACCAAAATTGATTTATAAGACTGAGTTCATATTTTGTACCGGCTCACTAACCTGGAAGTTACAGGGCAGCTGGCTAAAATGTTAAATGGTTCTTGAAACGATCCCAGGGAGAACAATGGCAGATTTATATAGGAAGTCGGGTTTATTCCTCTCTTTCCAGGCCATATATATATATCTAAACCCTTTATACTGGCATTACACCATTTCAGTTATTTAGAGGAAAGAGCTGATTGTATGAACGTGGGAATAAATTAGAAAAAGGAAGATTTTAAAAGAGAGAGACACTATATAATATGTTATATATATTTGCTCGCGCGTTGCTTGGGGGGGGGGGAGGAAGTGGGGGATAATATGGACCACGCAAACTTTATAACTATAATTACATCACTTGTCTCCAACCGATGTGGAGCGTTATTATTTTTTTCCCTCCAATTTATACTAAATAAATATATACTTAATATATACTTAAATATTAAGTATATATTAATATACTAAGATATATATTAATATCATATACTACATTAAGTATATATTAATACTATAAATATTAATATATACTTAATAAATATCGAAGGAAAATGTCAATTTTTCAACTGAACGCCCTCTGGTGTTTTTTCTTTTTACGCTTCGCATAGTGCATGTGCTTAGAGTATACTGATCTTTTTAGAAAGGTTAATAATATCAAACATATAACAATTTATTTGTTAGATATTGGACAAAAAAAAATAAAATTATTTATTTCTGTCAGGAATCTGTCGCTATTAACTGTCAATAGCAAAACTGGAATGGTTTCGACTATAAATCATTATTTAATAATAATTTAAACAAACAAAAAATTTAGTATGAATTGTCACTATATCTTTTATTACAATAATAAAACTATAAAATTAATAAATTTTGTTCTTAATTGGAACACACAATATATATATATATATATATATCATAATAAAAAATAATATGGCATGAAACACCCATACGGCTTTCTCTTATTACTTATAATACAATTACATATCCAGGCAGGTTAAAGAAGTGATTGCAGTCGATAAGAGAGCGCCAATAACATTGAACCAACCCAGTATTTAAATTTTACACCATAAAATCCACAGAAGGAAATCATTATACGTAGTATCCGACAAAATGCCTAGTAAACTCAAATAATCTGTAATCTAGCACTTCCGGTTGGTTAAACCAATTTTCTTCAAATTTAATATTCTACCAATACTTTTTAATGTTTATTAATAATTAGAACCATGTATAATGCTGAAGTGGAAAGTTTAATGGTAAGGTACAGTTTCCAAGAAACCCATAAAAAAAAATCGATTTTTCAGGGATAAAATCATTTACCATGGTTTCTATATAGATTTATGTATATAGATGGTAAAGGAAGTTAAAAAGAGTTGTTGGAGTCGGTTCCTAGAAAATCGCGAAAACAAAAAAAAAAGTCCGTAATTCCGGTTGATATATATATTACTTTCTCTTACTCCTAATATGTAATCGTGTCAAATGTTCATTATCGAGTTTTCACCGGAAATATCCGTTTTGAGGTCCCCTGAGTCCAAAAAAGTGGTTTTTAGCAAATGGTCTGTGTGTGTGTGTGTGTATATATATATGAACAGCATAGCTCAAAAACGAAAAATCGTAGAAAGTTCGAACTTGATATTACGTTTAGGTATCACCATGGGATCTGAACAGTAGATTATCTGTCAAAATTCCTTAACCGAAATTGCCACTTTACTAGTTTTTTTTTTTTTTTTTTGTTTTTTTATTTTTTTTTTTTTTTTTTTTGCGCTTTTCTCAAAAATGGCTTCAACGATTTTCTCCGGAAAAATATATTTAAGAGTACTTTTGGGGGAGGGGTAGGGTTACGTTTTTCTCTAAAGTGCTGTTTTAGTTTATTATACAATTCTGTCATCTAAATAATGTTAATTAGAATTAGATGTGTTGTAGAAATTCCAAGTTTGAAAAAAATCTGATGACCGGAAGTGGGTTTACTTTACAACTTTACCAAATAATTTTTTCACTTTTTCGCTATTTTCTCAAAGATGGCTCCGACGATTTTGTCGAAACTTCGTATATAAACTACGTATGCAAAGATGTATAACTTTTATTTAAAACATGTCTCTGGGAAAATTCATTTAAGGGCACTTTAGGGGGGGGGATTATGTTTTTCTCTAGTGCTATCATAGTTGATAATACAGTTCTACCATCCAAATAAAATTAATTAGAAATAAATAGATGTCCAAAATTCCGGGTTTCAAGAAAATTAGTTGACCGGAAGTGGTTTTTACTGAACAGTTTTTTCAGTTTTAACGAATTTCATTAAATTTGGTACACAAACTATAAAATTTGCCAATTATAATTTTGAGAACTGGAGTAAGAGAAACTTGTGTGAGTGTTTCACACCAGATTTTCTTTTTAATTTAAGGTGCGTCAACATGTACGGTCATTGGCGTCCGGAGCATTATCAGAACATTGCCGGCCTCTGGACAGTTTTCTCTCCTTACAGATAACATTGTCCATTACCGGACAATAAGCTGTAGGGGCTCCTAGGAAGAGAAAATCTAAGGGCAGCACTGCTGGACTCGAACCCCGGACCTCCGCGTGGGAGTCCAGTGCGCTAACCACCGAGCTAATCCTTTCCCTTAGATGGATTTTGATGGAAACCTTCGTGTCAGATGAGGTGGTAGTATCTAAACCGAATATCAAGTTTGAGCTTCCTGCAACTTTTCGTTTTTAAGATACTCTTTTCACACACATATCCACACTAGGACCTACTTAGCTGTTAGTTTTAGTTTCTGTGGATGAAAACAATGCTGACCTTTGAAGTCAGATACTAAATCTCATTGTGGGTTTTGTTTGTATAATTTTTATATTAATCATTACTTTGACTAATCTATTATTAACATTGTCTACCCAAAGTTTCATTCGCTATTATAATCTGCAACCAAAAAAAATTGTTCACTTTTTTTTTTTGAGGCCTTATTGCTAAAAAAAAACGATTAAGCGCAAAAGCTGACAACCGAAGAAATTTGAGCAGTGGTTAAGTAGAGGATGATGCGCCGAAATAAAAGCGTTTTGATTTAAACGTTTTAAAAGTGGCATGTTGGTGGGGATTCAGCATTCAAAATGAGCCAAAATCAGATCGTCTTTCGGTTGTTGATGATCAGAAATTGAAACGTGTGAATTGCATTAGTATGCAACTACTCTTAGATTATCTTCCTTAGAAACAGGCCTTCAAACGCCACGGAAGCTTGAAAGTGGATATTTTTGGTAAAATCCATGCAAGGTATATCACAAAGCTCAACCAGAGTCTACGATCACTTTTGGGAAAAAAATCATGCTTTGTGTGACTGAAATCATAGTCATACTTTGTGAGAGTTTATGAAATCTTGAAAGTAAGGTATCCCAACTAAATTAACCGAAATAAAGCTATTCTGCAGCAGCATAATGCTCCCGCCCATCGTTCACGACGTTTGATTCAGATAAGAATTAACACAGTTGAAGGGAGTAAGCGTTTTGCCCCACCCTGCATTTAGCCCCGACGTTGCACCGTCTGATTATGGTCTTTTTCTCATTCTATGCTCATTTTCTCAAAAGATAGTATTTAAAATACTTATGAAGCAGTTCATTTAAGATGCGAGGAGTTTTTCATCTGAAAACCAAAAGAGTGGTACTACCGTTAACAAATTGAAATGTTACCGTTAAATAAAACGGTTTTATGCATGAAAACTTTTGTAGCAATCTAATGAGATGTCAGTGTCAGCGGGGGGGGGGGTGTCGTGTTGTTTGGCCATAATATTCTAATGGACGCCCAAGATCTTGATGAAGTGGCTAGTCTACTATCCTCTGTAGGGCTTCTAATAATTATATATTCAACTTATTTTCAGTTACTACCAAGACAGTTTGCTGCTTATATGTCATGGGATTTATTCTATTTATCAAATATTCTTTGATATTTTACGTACTTTGTGTACAGTCTTTATTAATGCTTGTATGTGTGTTTGTTATGAAATATTCACTTCTTTTCTTGATGTTTATTAGTATCTGGTTGAGGCGCTAATTGGATGCAAACAAGAAAAGATTATGAAGTTTTACGATTTTGTAAAGAATTTACGTGCTTCGCAATTAGGTTGGCCAACCAGCAGTATTAAGGTTTATGAGGCTGTTTGGCTAGACATTTGGTTGCCTATGAGATTCTATTGTTCTGGAGCTATGTGGGTCAGGCGGTTTTATTGTGGTTAGAAGTAGCCGAATGAAGTAGTGAAATATAGTAAACAGCCGCCTTCATGTTGAAACAGGCGGGGGCAGCAGTGGGAATAGTGTGGGGGCGGAAAGCATGTCGTGATTATCATGACGGCTCTATTCTTATCTATTAATAGTATAGAGAGTGGTCTGTGTTCGTGACCGCTTTACAACAAACCTAGAGAGAGACCTTACCACTCTGTTTTCTAGTCTTTTGCAAAACTTCCTTTTTTGCCCCCTTCTCTCTCAATTTCTCACTATCTCTCACTCTCTTGTGATGACCGTCAGTCCCCCCCCTTTTTTCTCCAACACTAAATATCATACAAAATATAATCCGACTGCTATTATTTCTGTTTAGAAATTATATTCCAACTATAAATTTGTTAGTTGCATGCACAAGTACTTAACATTACTAACTACTTGTTAAGCTTTAGTCTTTATTAATTGTTTTTATTACCTTATTTACAATTTTATTCATTCCTTGTTAATTAGTGATTTACTATTCTATTTACATTTATTTCTTCTTTTTTTTTGCGCGCGCGTGAGACGTTAAAATATTCTTGTTAAAATTAATAGTTGCATGGAACCAATTTTTTTCCTTTCTCTTAATTTTTATTTTTTTCACATTCCATTAGATTTAATGATGAATAAGATAATTTCATTAAAAAAAAACTGTAACTACCAATCATGTTAATTGCTTTCGCAGTATATTATAACGCCATAGAGTATAAATATAATTCTATGATTGGTAATAATTTTTCAATTAATTTTTTATAAATTAAACGAATGTCATATGGGGTTCAGGACAGAAGCACGTGTGATGAATGCAAGAAATATAAAAATATATTTAATTGGAAAAAATCAAAATTATGAAGAAAATGTGGCAAAAGGACATTTCAGGTAGAAGACCACTATTGTCTTTTAGAGTTCATGAACTTGATAGCATTGTCTACCCCTTTTTCTCACAGGGAAAGATTTGAAATAATTATTAGAAGACATTCCTTCAATATAGTTGGTTATAGACACCGAAGCAGAACACTTCAGGAATCGCTTTCTTAAAATCAGTGGCAGTTTAAGTTATAACAAAAGAGTTTATTCCAACTAATTGCAGTAAATTAATAAGCATATTGCTCTGTTATTGAATAGCATTTAAATATCTTTAAAGAGTATATTTAATTTAATCTACCAGTGTTTTCTTAATTATTCTTATTACTTCTCTCTCTTAAAACTAACAAACACAAGCCCTTTACAAAACCGCTCAAGCCACTACAAGCTACTACACTACCACTACACGCCAATTACATTTCACACGTGTGTAAGAACGTTGCCTCTGTCTTATTTAACAATAATAATAATAATAATAATAAAAATATTAGAGTTAATAATCCACTAAAAATTCTTGCACTAGTAGGTATTTGATTGGATAATTTCACAAACATTAAACTAACTTTAATAGAATGTAGACATAAGTAATTTATGCTTTTCATAAATACCTATTATACATTTTATACTTCAACATCTTTAGACCAAAAACGGACAAAGTTGAGGAAGCAAGGATTTGTTCTTGCTCTGAGTTCCTCTTGAGTCATTTAGGCTTTCCTAATTTGCGCCACCCTTTAGACAAATAATCACAGGATTGAATCAGTAAAAACATCCGTATTAATATATTGAAATTGTGGGTGGGTCCGCAATGCTTTTTGTTCCTGAACAGTTTCGAATTTTCATCCATTGTCAGAACAAATTCACCAAGTTAATGGAGAGAGATTATGTTCAACATACCTTATAATCTCCCGCACATACATACAACCAACAAGTGTGAGTATAACAGAAACATCACATTGAAGTGAACTCTCTACACGCACTTGGTGAATTTGCTCTGACGATGGATGAAAATCCGAAACCGGTTAGGAACAAAATCAACATGCATACTACGACGGATAAAATATCTGATATAAATATATATTTGTAACCATTTTCGGATTTATTCAATATTTTCCATTTGATCGACTTCAATAATAACGTCCTCAATTATTGACTTCGAGTCATATGCATTTAGCCCCGACGTTGCACCGTCTGATTATAATTACTATATAGTTACACCATATAATTACCATATAAAAATAAGTATAGAATAGATATCCAAAACCCCACTGAGCCCACATAGCTACCCCCAAGAAAATACAACTACAAACCATGTCTAGAACAAAAATCTAGACCTTGGTCTAACCTACCATAAATTCACTGCAATCCAAACAAATTGGAACTTAATCTTAAGAGAAATAACCTAAGCTCTTCCACACATGATCTAATTTTCTCGTATCTCAAGCAATCTGGGTAATTAAAAAAAGGGTATTGGTATGAGCCAATTATGTAGATGTGTCTCCTTAAACCACAATACTCAGTAAGATACAACAACATCTCAGCCCATCTCACCCACTGAGCGCATCCATTAGGGATGAATGCTGTGCAATTGTCCATGATTGGAAGTTGACAGATAGTTGGTACCAACTTTGAATTGAAGAACATGAAGTCAGAGCCTTCAAGGCAGCTTGACTGTCCGAGCAGTTAGTTATAAATACCTTTAAAGCTAATTTTGCATAACCGCTCATCCAAAATACAACAAAGAATAGTATAAACCTCAGCCTGGGAAAACGTGGTCCATTTACTAAGAGATATCGTCAAGTTATAAAATATGACTGCAGCTCCAGACCTACAATCCAATCTGGAACCATGCGTGTAACAACGAAGGTAATTATCAGGTATCACACCATATGGACCCAATTTTCCCTAGAAGGTAACCTAATACTGTAAGAAAGATCGAAAACAGCAGTCTTCAACATTGTGTCAAAAGGAAAAACCTGTAATCAGGGACTTTTCATCACGATGAATAGTAGAATGGCTTCCAACTCGGCTATTTTCATTGAGCAGCTGAAATATAAAATTAAAAAACAATAAGTTTTTAATTGATTTAACAGTTTTTTTAAACAAATTTATTTAATAAGTTAATTTTTTAAACATTCTGTAACAATGATCTACTCAGCTGCAATACAAAGTTGCATCCAACAAGTTAATTGTAATAATTATAATGGATATGAGAAGGAGAGAGAGAAAAAGAATTTGGAATGATGAAGAAGGAATAAACTAGATTATATGCTGAACACTGTATAATCAAGTAGAAACTCAAACTGCAAGGACTTTACAGTTAAGTTAGGTAGCGAGAGAATAATAAAGAAACAGATTGGCTGAGTAGTAAGAAGGAAGATAGGTTGCTGACTGGATATACTATTTGTTGTAAAACTGTCGTAAAATCTGTTCTGAACTGTTTGTCTGTCCCTCAATTTATATGAATCGAACTCTTCCTCCCTAGTCTGGCCTAGGTGGGGAGTAACTAACGTTTTATTCATTTAATGTCTGCTTCTTCGCTCTTTGGATCCTATGAATCTTTAACGCTTTGGATCCCATTACATAATTCTTCATCAAACTTTTACCGGAAACTTATGTTGCAAATTTGTTTCATAAGCTTCATGAGAGTTTACATCGTATTAATAATGTGAATTTTTGCGGCATTATGTTAATAAAAGTCTCGTCAGTGAATAAACAATTTTTATGACATTCATGTTGATGTTTAATGAGCCAACGACTGCAATACTTATCTGCAACTTGAAATCTTCTGGTTACAAAGCCTTGTTTATTTGAAAATAATATGGATATAAGGCAAAATAATATAAGATTTTCTCCCATATTCACTCGCTTAGAAAAATGCTTCAACAGCAGATGGACAAAACGGAAATCGGGTACAACGATTTTTTTCTTTAAACTTGGAATGCTAACTTTTGAATATGCTGTGGGGATGAGGAATATGAGACAGTCAAGAAGCTAAATATAGATGCTTTCAAACAATATAAAGTGGTTCCCAAAGAATCGAATTTTATCAGCTACAAACGAGCTTCTGCAGTTTGCCCAAAAAATATATAAAACCAAAAAAGAAAGAGAAACGAGCGGAATTCTGTTATTCGTTCAGTAATAGCACCCCTCATAAAAAACGTGAAGAGCTCACAGACTTGGCCATGTAAGCCGTAAAAATTCTACAGTTGAATGGTTTCAGAATTGCTTCAGAAAGGTGAATGGTTATCAGAATTTCTAAATTCCTTAACTCCTGAAATAGTTCCAAAACTTAATTTCTATCCCGGATCCACCCCTTGTATTCCTCCATACATTTGATGACCCCCTTTTTTTAATAATGAATTCTTATTTGCCTCAAAAGTAATTCAAATGCCTCTCCTGGAGAAAATACCATTCATTACCCCAGATAACTAACCTTAACAAAATGCAGTAAACAAGTTTTGCTTCGAATATATTGAATGACATTTAGATGAAGGACGTAAGAACAGGCTCAGGAGGAGGAATCAGTAGTTGGGGAAAGATTCATCTTTGTACGGAGTCATAACATCTCATTGGCCACGCTTCATGCATTTGAAAGATGTTCGAGCGGAATCATTAAAACTCCATTGCGGAAGCAGCTTAAAACAAACTTCCAAATTACAGAATGGAGTCAGGAAAAAAACCGTTGCACTCTGGATGCTTTATCCGGCTTTATTGCTGATATTTACAATTACTTTTCAGATAATAAATATATAAAAGCTATGGCCCTTTGCACCTGTTCCTAATTTGTAAGCACTCATCCGGGATGCATATCCATACCCACCAGTCTAACAATTTCTATAGCAAACCCACAATCTAGGTCTAATCATATTCCTCTACTCCCTTATATCACTTATAAAATAAATACCTATATACAAGACACCAGCAAACAGTCTAAACACATACATATGTACAGCTAGTTTCACAACAAATGAAATAGATGAACCTCCCTAAGAATTATTCGAAAGTCTTATTGATACTGCCCTCATTGTCTCCTAATACATCTGTAAGACTGGTCGGCAAATTTACCGTTTCCCGCGCGTTTACATATTTCGAACATTCCAATAGAATATGCGGGACCGTTAATGTCGTATTGCAAGCGCTGCATACCGGCTGAGGTTCTCTTCGGAATATGTGGCTGTGTGTCAACATGGTGTGACCGAGTCTCATTCTCGCTAGGACAACTTCTTCTCGCCGAAACTCTCGATTTGAGGTTGACCATTTCTTTGTGGTACTCTTGATATTCCTTAGTTTATTTGACAGCTGCACTGATTGCCATTCCTTTTCCCAGTTGGAAAGATTTTGTTTTTTTAGAAAAGCTTTCCAATCGACTGCAAGGACACGTTCGTCTCTACAAGTCATTGATGCCGCTTCTTTAGCAGCTTTGTCGGCAGATTTGTTATCTCTTATCCCCACATGACCGGGAATCCAAATAAAGGAGACTTCTTGATTTTCTCGCAGGCATAGTTTCAAGAGCGTATGTATGCACTGAATCAACAAACTATTGGAGTCCCGATTGCCTATCATCTCCAGTAAGCTCCTTGAATCGGATCAAATAATATATATTTCTTAGGTTCATTGTAGTTCCGAATATGTTCTAGGGCATTGTACACAGCGAATAACTCGGCTGTAGATATGCTTGAGATATTGCTTAATGGGAAGTTGTACAGCCTCTCATTCATGACGAAAGCTGCTGCTACTCCATTTATCGTCTTTGACCCGTCGGTGAATTTAATTCTTTTTTATTAAATTTTACCTAATTCTTTTAATATTATCCCAATCTTCCTAATGGAGTAAATAATGCATGTTTTCTTATGCAAGCTTTTTTTTACATAGATGGCTGCAAAACTTGTGTTGTGTCGGTTGCTCCATTTATAACATGAAATGTTTATTCCTTAGTAATATAATATTCTTTGAATTAAACTAACTGGTTATTTACTTTAAGGGCAGACTGTTTAGTTGTCTAAGTAATTATCCTAATTAATGTTTTATAGTTACACTGGTGAGCAAATGAATGATGATATTGTAATAAGGGCTTGAGTGAATATATATATATATAGATTACCCGTAATTTATATATGAATAAATTTATACATGTATAAATTACATGGTTGTGAATGTTCTAGTTCCTTTGAGTGATTCCAGGAGAATACCTTGCCCATTTGTATCAAGTATATCTTATCATCTTTCCTTTATATTAGCGGTCCCTTTATAAACCAAGAAAATATCCCTTTACACAGGCACTGAATGAATAAAGACAAAGTTCTATGAAGAAAGGAATTCTGTTGTATGGGGCTAAGTATTTCAACATTTCTTGTAAATAACATTCATATTACAAAATACATTAACAATATCAGTATGGGAGTTTTAATGTCTTTTTCAGTTCATAGTATATATTTCATTTTGATGGTTACTGAGTTTCAAAACATATCGTAAATGTATAAATCCATTGCTAATAGAAATGTATAAGTTGAAGCATTATTTTTATAATTTTTTTAATTAAAGGTATAATGAAGTTGATGAGGAGAGAAATTAGGATTGATTAATTAGACGAAATATGAAGACACTGTTATAACATAACTATAAGTTTACACAAACTGCACTGGACTTGTAATGATTTTATAGAATAAAGGGTTAGAGTAGAGTTATGACACGATGCGATGTATGGTTGAATCTGATAGATTGATGTCTAGATCTCTTACTGGCTTATATACAGGTTCTCCCCACTCTAGCCTGCTTACGTGAGAGAGTACGAGAGAGAGTCTGTTTTCTCTCAGTCAGGCTTGGCTCTCTCTCTTGCCGTTACAAAGGCACGTCAACATCTGAGGAGATAAGCGCCAGGAGCTATTTAAATGCACTGCTGGCCTCCAAGCCAGCTTCTCGTTACAAATCTATATTGCAAAGAACCTCTACAGGGTCGTTATACGTTGAAAACCACTACGGCAACCCCTTGGTTTTTCAAAGCTGTAACGACCCTGAAAAGCTCATTGCAACATGGTGAAACGGTCGGCTTTTTAGCAAAACACTAACGCTATCTCAACCCGGAAACTCAAGTGTTTTTTCTATAGGCGCTGCTAGGGCAAAGAAAATCTAAGAGCAGCATAACTGCACTCGAACCAGGGATCTCCGAGTTGCTAGTCCAATGCCCTATCACTCTGCTATTCCCGCCTTTTTAATAGTAATTCATTTTACCGGGACAAATTGCTTTTAACTTTGTATACTTCAGTTCAGGGTCTGAAAAAGTACTGCCCGAAAAATCTTCGATAGGATATTATGGACAATATGTTTAACTTCAAGCGTAATCTTTCTGAACTCGTGTTACCTTATCCTAAAATTTTTAAAAGCCCAGAGTTTTTCATATATCTTATGGGTAGATTAGATAAAATTCCGAGTTTAAAGAAAAAAAATTTGGTCTATCTAATTATATTTCTGAAGCACATACATACGTATGTTTTAAGTTATTTCAAAAATTTTTTAACTACATATTATTTACCCATATAAATAATCAATCATAACTGTAAATTGCAGTAAAAGAAGTCGTTTTAAGTTTTTTAATCACCAGATTTATTTTGTTTACTTTCTGTTACTCCCAGTAAGAGGAAGTATTGTAATCGTGTCAAATTTTCGATATCGAGTTTCAACGGAAATAACCGTTTTGAGGTCCCCTGAGTCCAAAAAAGTAGCAAATAGTGTGTGTGTCTGTGTGTGTGTGCTTTTTTTTTTTTTTTTTCTTCCCAAGAGAAACCCTAATGGGAAGGAGTTTATTTTACAGCATACTCCGTATTATATACACTACATGCATTGAAGTATAAAAAGAAGAAACAAGATAATTAATTGTAAATACAACTAGAAGATATTTAACATAAAAACATAACTAAATATATACATCAAATTTAAATCAAAACAGAATCGAAAGAAAAATATACTTCATAAAATAAACAACATAAGATAAAGTAAACTAAAGAACCATATCACTGCACCAGCAAATCAAAATTTATAGAATTAATAAAATCACAAAATATCGAGCAAAACTTTTCCTGTAAAAGGCCTTGTAGGTGTAGCGGGGGCCATACCTCGCCTTGCAGAATTACTGCCCGAATAAGGGGTGCTCTGATCTGCTCTAACATCCTGCAGTTCAAAATAATGTGCACAACAGTTTGTAGCTCTGCTGAACAGGTACACTCAGCATCAGGTATAATGTGGAAACGGTGGAGGTACGACTTCATTCGACCATGGCCACTGAGAAAGTTAACTTGTACGTTAAACAGATCTTACTTCGTTTCCTTGCCCACACTGTCGGAAAGAAAAGTTTTGTGGTCTCTCCTTTATTGCAGTCAAGCCACTCTAGATTCCATTCTTCCTCACACAAGCGTTTGACGTGCTGTTCCAGGAACGTGATTGGCAGTCGATGGTATTCTGTTGGCAACGCTGACATTGCAGCTTCTTTTGCCGACACATCGGCTTTCTCATTGCCTTGTAGCCCTCTGTGCGCTCTGATCCAGGCGAAGTGAATAACCCAGTCCAGATCTTCACATAATCGCCATAGTTGTTTTCTAGCTTCTTCGATAAGAGGCGTGTGATTATCATAATTTTTTAAAGAATCTAAAGTAACTTGACTGTCGGTCATTATGCTTGCTGTCCCACCATGAGGTGAAAGCTCTTCTAAAATGTTTAATGCCTTGAGTATTGCCATTTCTTCTGCCTGATTATTGGAACAACCAGCTTCCAGTTTATATTTCTTAACTAGATGTTCCTTGTTTTGTCCCGCTCTGAAGACTACCACAGCGCAACCCACATTTCCATCCATTTTGCTGCCATCAGTATAAATGTTGAGAGCGTACACAATATTTTCTTGCACCTCCACTATCGATGGTGTATGGGCGGGATGAAGCCAATTGTTTGGCGAGACAGGAACATCAAGCGGTATATGAATATCATCAATACTAACTGTAGACTGCTGCTTAGACTCAAATATCATAGACAACTCCTTAATCTTCAGATGTACGGGCAGAATATTTCCGATTACACACGCCGCCTCATAAGAAATCGTTCTGAAGCTCCGGATAACTCTAATCGTTATCAACCGGTGAACTCGTTTCAATTTCTTTTTATTTACTGAACTTTTCAAAGCCTCACCCCAAACCGGACATCCATAGGTAATACATGGTATAACAGAGCAGTCATGAATAATCTTCATAGCCTCGCAGCTAAAACCCCAATAAACTCTAGCAACTCTTGCCAAAACGTTTGTAAGCTGGAGAGCACGGTTCGACACATTATCAATTTGTGGCTTCCAATTAAAATATCTATCGAAAGTAACTCCTAGGAAATTCAATTTACTATCGGACTGTATTTTTAGGCCATTTAAATAAACTTGAGGTTCATGTAGGTTCCTTTTTCTTGAGATATGCAAAATTTTGCATTTTTTTGCGTTGAACACTATTTTAGTATCTTCGGACCACTTGGCTATTTCAAACAGAGAATCATTAGCTTTCCATTCTAAATTGTACCCATCTTTATCTGCAATCATAATAAGAAGATCGTCTGCATACCCTACGGCCACGGTGAGTTCCGGATAAGGCAACGAGAGTACTGGGTCGTACATCACGTTCCAAAACCCTGGACCACAACAGGAACCCTGTGGACAGCCCCTGAAAATCCGTTCACTAGCAGTAAATTCATTGGTAGCAATAAAAGCGAAACGTTCTTTAAAATAATTGTGGGCCAAATAATATAGGTTCTTAGGACAGCGTTTCACCCTTAATTGGTAGAGGATTTCCGGCCACCAGGCAGAGTCGAATGCTTCCCTAACGTCCAAGGACATCAAGAGAACATCTTTTTTCTCTTTCAGATTTTTCGTAATAAATTGGTGCACAGTAGTTAGGCAGTGAACCGTACTAGTTAGAGGGCGGAATCCAAACTGATTCTTATTTAATAGCTGATTTGTTTCAAAATAGTGCATAATTCTTCCAATCAACAATTTTTCCAATAATTTGCCGCCGATAGGTAACAGACTAATCGGCCGAAATTTTGAAATTCCTACTTCTTGTTCCTTCCCCGGCTTTATTATTGGGATTACTTTTGCACTTTTCCATAATTTAGGAAATTCCCCACGTTTGAGGCATTCATTATAAATCGTGAGAAAGGAACTAGGCAACAGCTGATGAATTAAAGAAAGAAAAGTACTAGTAAGACCATCTTCTCCTGGGCATTTTTTAGGCTTAAATGAGTCTAGCGCTCTAGAAATCTCGTTGCTAGTGAACAGAACATTATTTCCTGTTTCTATTGGTTCACTTGCCAGTGATCGTATCCTTATGTGCCGAGCGCTGTCTACAGTGACATCGTCCATCTCAAAGAAATGTTCCAACAGGGTCCTAGCAGTGTCCTGCAGCCCTGTTGTGTAAGTGCCATCTGACTTTTTAACTGTTGAGAGTGTCACGCTTGATTTCAACTTGGCTGCAGCACATTTGTAAGGTATACACCAGGGATTGTCTCTGTTTGTACTGTTGCAGAAGTCTGACCATGAATCGTATTTGGACTTTCTTAATAGAGCCTTATACACCTCCTTCTGACGTTGATATTCCTGTTTCCGGGTCGCTCTGAGATTCATATCGTTTCTAGTTCTTTGAAATGTTCGCCTCAATTTGTTGCAAAGCTTACGCGACCTTGTTAATTCGTTATTCCACCAAGGTACGGATTTTTTGTTGCTACCAGGAAATTTAAGTTTCTTTTTACCTAAAACATGTTTACAAGTATCTATGATGATCTTAGTGAACCATATTAGAAAATCATTTATTGTGGTGGAATTTTTAACTTTAGTTGAAAGGACAGAATCTAGTTCATCAGCGCTGAAATTATTTTGGGAGCCAATGTGTAAAGAGGCAGACAGTCTTTTTAACATTTCATCTACAAAATTTTGTTTTTTATCTTCACTCAGATTAAAACGGAAATTACTTGAATCAGAGAGACAAACATTTTGGGCAGTAGTAATCGAGAACGCAATAATTCTATGGTCTGAAGAGCTATTCATCTGCTATTCTCCAGTCGGAAATAATATTCAAACCTGATATAGACGCTATGGTAAGGTCGACGCTACTCTCCCCATTGCTAGTTAAGAAGGTTGAAATATTAAGATTATTATTTAAAGTGAATAAGAAATTTTGTGCCAAAAATTCTTCCAATATACGACCACGAGTGTCTGTTTTCTTGTCACACCATGTGACAGAGTGAGCGTTGCTATCCATACAAATAATAAATCTTTTCTTATTTGTGAATTGCAAAATATCGTCTATTACGCTCAAATCAGCCTGTATATCGGCCCGTATTTCTAAATATGAGGACACCAAAAATATTTGTAAATTATTGTAATTCATTTCCACTAAAACGTGGTCTTCATTAGAAACTTGACTAATTAAGCATACATCTACGTTACGATTATACACGACAATTGCCGAACGCTTTCTATCTACACCAGATTTAAATACTTTAAATGTATTAGGGAAGCCTAGAATTTCATTATTTCTATTATAAGGTTCTTGAACTAAAGCGATGTCAATATTTTTATTTATCATAAGCTGAACTAGATTGTCAGTGGCGACCTTGGACCTCTGCAAATTAATCTGAAAACATTTCAAAGTAGTTGCACTTCTTGCCAGTCTGTGTTTACTTGCCATAGTCGATATTTATCTTTTTTGCTTTAATTTTCTCCAACCGTGAGGGACAGTTTAAATTTAATGATGTGTGATTTATGTCGAATTTAGTTTTGCCATAGTGGTTGTGGTTAATGCAATTAGAACAACGATGTTCAGAAGGATTACTTACTTTACAATCAGACATTTTATGCTCTCCAGCACATAACGGGCAGGTGAGTCGGCCCTTACATTCATTACTCATATGATTAAATTTATTGCACTTAAAGCAGCGACTTAGCGATATATATTCACTTACTCTGCAGACATTCCATTTCAGTTTTAGTTTACCGTTCAGAATTACGTGAAATAGCTCCGGTATTACCTCAATTACACAATGTTTTCTCCCAGTATTTTTGTTTATTAACATTCTCTTAACTTCCGCATCACCATCATTAACGTTAAATTCTAAATTCTGCTTCTTTATTGTCTCAATAATATTATCTTGGTTAACATCTTCTGGAATATTCAAAACAATAAGGCGCGGTCTTAGTTTTTTAACAGGTACGGCTTCAAATTCAGCACTGCAAACTATGTTAATTTCATTACACAATTTGTCTGCTTCGACTTTAGATTCTGTTTCAAGAATTATGTTATTACTCTTTAGAGTTTTAAAGCGTGAAATACCTATACCTAATTTTACTGGATCTACCTTATCTTTAATAGTTTTCTTTGCCTCATCATTAGACAAAGACACCTTCGGTTTAATTAAACAAGAAAATCCAGGTTTTGGAAGATTATTAACCAACTTGTATTACTTACAACATCAGCGTAGATGCAATGGCGCTTCTGTTCAGAAGTAGATTCAGTCGTTGCGATTTTAACTTCTTCATTTCTCGCTAACTCCTGCTTCATTTCGTTAAATAAAGTTGTCAATTCACTTATAGATTTACTAATGTGATCTCTATACACGTTTAATAAATTTCCACTTTTCTTAATATCAAATAAACGGTTTATAGCACATTGAAAAACACTATCAAAATTAGGCGACGCCATCTTCTGTGTGTGTGTGTGTGTGTTTTGTATGTGTTTGTGACAAAAGAAAGGAATTCAGATGAGTGTAAAGGGAGTGGAGTGCTCCGTTGAAGCGCATGACGCTATTATTGAACGGCTTGTGATGGCGAGTCCGCTAAGGCGCAAACGATATACGCTCGTTAAGATGATGGCGCGGAGAGATGATTTATTACTACTCACTGATGAGGAATGTTTATTAACAGGCGAACGGACGCGTGCAAGGCGACAAGAAATATAATAAGACGAATTCACAAGACGACAGAGATATTAGTGCAACGAATAGAAGAACGCAAGTGAAGGGAAAAACGGGTGATTGGTAGAGGCGGGCGGATGTAGAGAGGTAAAAGAACATGAGATGAAGTGATGCAATATGGTGTGCGACAGGAAAACTGACCCTCAAGTACTATATAAAAAAAGGGAAAAGGAAGGCTTAGGTAGAGATTAGTGGTACTAAGAAAGCGCTCGTACGCACGGGCGGACGCGCGCGCACGCGAGTGGGAGAGCCGGGCGTACTAGATGTAGATTGTTGTAGGGGATTATCGCAGTGCAACCTGAAAGAACTATTGTGCCCCCGGAGCCTTCTCAGTGCACTGCTAGCCCCGAAGCAGTGTTCTCTAGCTACAGACAACACTGTTCATCACCTTATTGTAGAGGCTCCTAGGAAAAGAAAATCTAAGGGGCAGCATGATTGGTTCGAACCCGGGATCTCCGGGCTGGTAGTCCAGTGTGTTACCACTGAGCTAATCCCTTCCCTCTCCCTTAGCTTACGCCAATTATCTAGGGACGGAGACCCTAGTTTGTGTCTGTGTTTGTCCTTGTCTGTAAAGTTTAGAGTGTATGTAGTTTAAGTGTATAGCGTACTGTTCTGACGAAGTGCATAGAGTACTGAGCTGTGGTAACCCGTAGGGTCGCTACTCCCCAAGTAGCTGCATGCAACAGATACGCCTTGCGGGCACGGGCGTGCTAACTCACCGACCCAACAATATTATTTAGATGTTGGAATTGTGTAATAAACTAAAATAGTTCTTTAGATGAAATCCTAATCCCCTCCCCCAAAAGTGTCCTTAAATGCATTTTTCCGGGGAAATGTTTCAAATAAAAATTGTAGATCTTTGTAGGTGTAGCTGATATACTAAGTTTAAAGAAAATCGTTGGAGCTATTTTCGAGAAAATTGCATAAAAGTGAAAAAAAAACATTCAGTAAAGTGGTACTTCGGGTTGAGGAATTTTGACACATAACTTACTGTTGAATCTCAATGGTGATACCTTAACGGAATTTCAAGTTTGAACTTTGTGTAATTTTTTATTTTTGAGCACATACACCATTTTCTAAAAACACCTTTTTTGGATTCAAGGAAACTCAAATCGTGTATTCCCGGCGAAAACTTCATATTGGAAATTTGACAAGTAAAAAAACAATGCGCCGGGTGTAGAAAAAAAATTCAGTCTCGCCTCTTCACATAGGATATGCAACCGTCCGAACAACGTGAGCAAAACCTCTAAGAGCCTTAGACATCCCGCAGTAAGAGAAAGTCGTGTGAATGTTTCACACCACATTTTTTAAAATTTCTGATGATGTCAAATTAATAAAACAAAAATGTTTCAGTAAGCAAGCGGTATTGTACAATATAATAAACACGCCATTTTACCAGTTCGTTCTCGCCATAATAACATTGTGCGATTGTATTGCAATCGCTTATATATTAATCGATTATTATCACCCTGATAATTACGTATCGATCAGGTTCATGTACGATTTGATATCCATTAATATGTTCTCTTACTTACTGTTCAACATTGAAATGATACTGGAGGTAAGTATTTATGCTTATTCCTTTCCTTTGTCATTTATTTTAATGAAAATATAAGAATTGAAGTTTAATGAGTGTGGTGTTGCTCACATCATAAAATTGTAACTTTCTTCAACTGCTGGTAAGAGGAAGTACTGGGACTTCCAAATCTTGGAAAGTGAAATTTCTCCGGAAATACAAGTTTGGAGAGAATTTTTTTTGGTAAAACTGAATTTGTTGGACCACTCCCATCTACTAACCTTCATACATAGCACTACTTACGTCTACTACCCAACATCGATAGTTAATCGAATTGTAATCTACTGTTTTCACCTCGTCCTAATAACATATTTAAACGATAAAACGTTTTGCTTTGCGCTCCCCAACAGTTTCCACAACACCTTTCGGTACGTTGCTCTGTGCGCTTCGCTGGTTTCTTAGGTGAGCGATTTTGTTAGTAACACACGTTTTAGAATATCATCATTCCCCAAAGAATTCATCATTTATGTCTTTTGCAACGAATCCACAAGTAGCTCTTTAAGTTCGAAAATACGAACTTGTTAATGATATACGTAAATATAGCTTGGTGAAATTCAGTTTTTGCGTTCGAAATAACATATGAACATAGGGCTAATTTATTTATGAAATGATAAAATGTTTAAAAATAAAAAGTAGGAAATAGAAGTGTAATAATAGTGAGTAGAATAGAAATAAAGCTTAAAAGATTAAAAAAAAAAGTTAAATAGAAAAAGAAAACAAAATATGAATGTTTTTTATGTCGATTAATAATAATCGGAAAAGGTAGCCGTAGTATCTAGTGCTAAATGAAGGTTAGTTGGAAGCAGAGTCAGCCATCTTGTCTTACTGAGTAAAGACTCAGTTTTACTTTTTTTCCTTACACATATAAATTAATGAGATTTGTTTTCCCGCAGATTTATATTTTTGGAAGAATTGATTATTTTAATAGAAAATCCAGAATTTTACAATTTTCACAACAGACAGTAATTAGAACAATGGAGACTATATTATTTCTATTTGATAAAGAATTTCCAAATTTAAAAAAGGCAAAAGATATAATTATCTACTTGAAAATGATCATATTCTTCGAAGTTTGGAGGGTTTACGCAATTGTGCCAGTACGTTTAATTTTTTTCTTTTTATTCTCATTTTAACGTTTTAGACTTTTGGAAAAATTACACTTAATAAAATATTATAAAGTGATTCAATAAATATAGAGGCAAATTAATATAGAGCAACGAAATTAAACGTTCGTAATGGTCGTAGTGGTTATCGCATCTGGTTCCGACAAGAAAATTCTGGTCAAAAACCAGATCGAATCAATAATAGAAATTACGATTATTTTTTTTACTCAATTTTTTCAGATTTTCTTATAGACAGCCCCAATGATTCTATTTAAATAACTTTATAGTTATTAGTTATTGTATGTTGATAACCACCTGCATACAATCAACAAGTACAGTGCTTAACAGAAACATTAAGTTGAAGAAGTCAACTCTCTACACGAACTTCATTAGCCTTACTCTGAGGCTGGATGAAAATCTGAAACCTGTCAGGAACATCAGAAATATGCACGTTACGATGGATAAAATCCCAGATAATTTTCTTTAAACTTCCAACTACATATTCTATCTACATATCACGTATACAGTTATATCTTTTTTTATAGCAGCTCTAACTTGCGGCTATTTTTCGAATAGAGTATTTTAAAAACAACCAAAATTTAAAGAAAAGTGCCGTCATTAATAATTAATTTACCATTAGATTCTGGCGATTTTATGACAAAAAAAAAAAGTTCCATTGTTTTTGTTAGAATGCGAAGAATGAAGAGAATATGTAACCCGGAAATGCTTCTTTAAAGAATAGGTTTTTGAGCTCTTCGGAATTTTTTGAGCACTTCTGTATATTACAGTAATAGGGGATTATGCAGGTATTACTACAGAGATCGGCGAGTTTAATTCTCACCACTGTTACAGCCCTCTGAATATAGGGTGGTGCCGTTCTGGTTAGTTCAGTGAAGGCGGGGGGGTCCTTTGCTATAGGGAGTTGGAGGGAGAGGGGAAGGAAATAAAAGGACGGGAAAATTATGGCAGTGATAAACGGAATAGAAGGATAACAATAATAATAGTTCGGGAAAATAATAGTATTAAAAATTAAATAACAGGAATTATAAGGATGGGGTTACGAATGAGTAATCAGGGCTACTATTAATAATGGTATTAAAATTAATAATTGATAACAAATAATAAAAAAAATAAACAAATAATTAAGGAGAAAGAACAGAAGATGAGCTAGAAAAAAAAGTCGAAGAAAAAAAGAAGAAGCGAAAGAAAAGAAGACGAGAAAAAAAAAATAGACGAGCGAAACAGAAAAAAAAGGAAAAAAAAAAAAATAGGTCTCGCTGGGATTGAACCATGCCGGTTAACAGCCTAGTAACTCTATATGCACGGCCACTCCGGTCTCAAACTCCATTTACCTTTGAGAGATAGAGGACTAACACACAGGCCTATGTGTTAACCTAGAGGTTTAACAAAACAGTTTCCACCTCCGTATTTTCAAATAAACAAAAAGAAAATTTACAAGTACACTTTACAAAGAATAGAAAACCAAAAACAAATTACTTACAGTTATGTGTACAGAAGGGAAAAAAAGAGTAAAAAAAAACTATCTTCTTCTATAACCAACACAAGAAATTAAACATTTATAACTACTCGTATAAATATACACAAAAGAAAAGAGAAAGAACAACAATAAAAAAAGAAACAACTATAAAAAGAAAGCCGAGTGTCTCTTGACTGAGGAAAAAGGGAAAAAGAAAACTAACTCGTTTCACTATTTGTTGTAAACTGGTGTTTTCGCCGGATTTTCTTAACTTCCTCGGGGTATACACCTGAAGGGCAGAACCTGAGGTTTTGGCTGCCTTTTCTTTTATTTGATGTTGTCTCCTGTAGGTGGATTGGTCACTCTCTAGCTGGGCAGTTCCTCGTTCGACAAAATCCCCTTAAGGGCAAGAAGAATGATCTAGAGCGACGAACGGTGGAAAAATCAGTCAACTTGACGTTGCCACTCACAAAAATCACACCAGAACTTATTTCATTTCGGGCCCGAAAACTAACTCAAAACTTCTTCACTATTGTACAGCAGCCTTTTTCCCCTTCTTTTTGCCCTATCTTCTTCTCCACCTCCGCCCGTCCTTCCTTGCTCTTCTGGGGTCCGATTCCAACCTTCCTTTTTATTTTTCGCCTAATTTTTCTATTATATTCTATTCTCAAACTATCCTATTTCTAACTTAATCTAATACACATCCTAACCTAACTTAGCCTATATCTTATCGAAACTTAATTTACGGCCTATTCTAACTTAATTTACATCTACATATTACCTTACATTCTATTTTCTTACTTCTAAGGACCTTATTCTACCTTACCCAACAAAAAAAAGGGGGGGAAGTCTTCGATCTCTCAACTTCAAGTTTTTCTTTAACCGTAATATTCTCCCCTCCTCCTCGGAAGAAAGAAGGAAAGAAAGAAGGGCGGCACTGCCGGCCTTTGAATCAATATAATATCGTGATATGGGCGTTAGGATCCAAAGTGAGGTTTGAGGTCTTTTGGATGCCAAATCTCTACATTTCATCCTCCCTCGTCTTCCAGCTCATATGCAATATTGGAAACTTTACAGACAACCTTGCATTTACGAAATTTGGGAGCCAGCTTGCTTGAGTAGTTCCTTGCTGCATCGGACAGGGTGAATTCCCTCCTCCAGACTGTTTGGTTTGGAGAATAATTTATTGCCTCCTTCTTAAGTTATAAGACTTGTCTTATACGCCAGTGGCACGTGCTGGTGCCACCCACATGTTTGCCGTGTGTGGATACCTGTGTCGTGGGGGAGGGAAGTCCTGGTGGTTGAGGATGCAGGTTCTCGCTGGAGGCAAGTTTCCTCGGCGTGCCTTGCAGTCCAACACACCACTTTGGTTCCTGACTCCACTAAACAGGCGGCCAGAGCCAAACCCAGCTCTGGTCAATCGGCTAGCGTAAAGAACGCATGGGTGAGCTCCCGGGTATTGTGGGCCTCGGCTCACAATCCCTGGGCGCTATATCTCTAGGATAGCTCTGGAGCTTCTTCAAAGCGTCCCAAATTGTGAGGCTCCGTGGAGGGTGGAGAGCTCTGGAGATGAATTTTTAATTTTATTATTATATGTTTTTAATTTTAAATTCGTCAGCCGGGGGCCCCTTAGAGGAGGGGGCCACCGGTGGTGGGGGTAATTCCTCTGTACATCCAGAGTCGGGTGACCAGGGCCTGGATGCACTAATGGGTGGGAATCTGGAAAAATATCCAGAGGCAGGGAAGGCTTGCTCTGGAGGAGAACGTGTCAGGAGGAGCCGCGGAGGACTTGTCCTCCTGCGGCGATTTCTGAAACGTGGTCAAAGGAAAAAGGAGAGATATTTAAGGCAGGTATTTTTATTTTTATTTATTTATTTACATTTATTTGTTTATTTATTTATTTATATTTATTTATTTGTCTATTTATTTATTTATTTGTCTAATTATTTATTTATATTTATTTATTTGTTTCTTTATTTATTTATTTTATTATTTATTTATTTATATTTATATTTATTTATTTTATTATTATTTATTTATTTTTTTATTATTTATTTATTTTTGTTCCTGCCTGCTATCAAGTTTGTCAGAAGTTCCATTTCTTACATTAGTTGACTTATTACTATGATTGACAGGGTAGAAATGGTTCAGGTTAACTTGCAGCATAGCAAAGATGCAACGGCTAACTTATGCCGTTGTATTGCTAAGTTGCATACATATTTTATTCTAATACAAGAACCTTATGCCTTTAAAGGTTTGGTTCGAGGATTGAGTGTGGTTGATGGCAGACTGTTCGTGGCGGATGGCGGGGGCATTCCTAGGGCATGTATTCTTGCCAGTCGGAGTGTCGACGCTGTCCTGCTTCGACAGTTCTGCTCTCGGGACTTGGTGGCGGTGAGGGTTGGACTGGGGGTTGGTAGGCGTCGTCGCGACGTAGTTGTGGCTTCGGCTTACTTTCCCTATGATGGCCCCTGTCCTCCTCCTCAGGAGTTCACGGGTTTGGTTCGGTATTCGGAGACCAATGACGCGAATGCACATCATGTTGTCTGGGGCAGCAGCGACACCAATGGTCGGGGTCGCGCTCTCATGGATTTCCTGGTGGGCACGCGATTAGAGGTCCTGAATAGGGGTACTGAACCCACTTTTGTTACTAGGATTAGAAGACAGGTTATTGATATTTCCCTTGCTTCTAGGAATTTTAGTGGTCTGATTAAAGATTGGAGGGTGAGTCCTGAGGCTTCCATCTCCGATCACAGGATGATTAGGTTTAGTCTGGGGATTGATCCAATTACCCTGGCTAGTTATAGGAATCCTAGGAGGGCGGATTTGGGGGTTTATATTCTAGAATTATTGAAGATAAACTGACTATCCAATCAGAAGCCCCTGATGGTATAGAGGAATTGGAAAGGGAGGCTGGTATTCTTCATGAACACATTAGATCCTCATTCGAGGAGTCCTGTCCTCCCAAGGTGGTTAAGGGTAGTAAGAACCCCTGGTGGTCCTCTTCGTTGGAAAAACTAAGGAGACAGGTAAGGGGTTCATACAGGAAGGCTGTCCTGGCTGATTCTTCGGAATCATAGGATAGTTATAACAGTATTAAAAGAGCATATAAATATGCTCTGAGGAGAGCCAAGAGGAATTCCTGGAGATCCTTTTGTGAGGATATAAATTCGTTCCAGGAATCATCTAGATTGGTACGGATTCTTAGTAAGGATAGGGACAGTCAGTTAGGTACCTTACGATACCATGATGGTTCCTTTACAGGGGGGGAAGGGGAGACATTGCAGCTTTTGCTTGATACTCACTTCCCGGATAATATTGGTTTAAATGCTGCTTCGTCTTTGGTGGGTGGAAGGAGATGGGACCCAGAAGTTGTATCCACCTTAGATGAGGTAGTGACACATGATAGTCTCACCTTTCAAGTCACCTAGACCGGACGGGATTTATCCTTGTCTGTTGCAAAATGGTGGGAACGTGCTGACGAAGGTATTGTTAAGAATGTTTAAAGGATGTTTGATGTTAGGTTATGTACCAACATTATGGAGAGAAGTAAAGGTAGTCTTTATTCCCAAGCCGGGAAGAAACGACTACTCTGACCCCAAGGCATTTAGACCCATTAGTCTTATGTCTTTCCTCTTGAAAACTCTGGAAAGGTTGGTGGATAGGTATATTACTGATGGCCCATTAAGGGATCATCCACTCCATCCTAACCAACATGCTTATATTGTGGGTAAGTCGACAGAGACTGCATTACATTGTCTTGACGGAAGGATAGAATCTGCTTTGGAAATAAAAGAATATGCCCTAGGGTGTTTCTTTGATATTGAGGGGGCATTTGACAGAGTATCGTTTGATGCTCTCGAAGATGCCTTGGTACGAAAAGGTATACATCCCGTCTTAATTAATTGGATAGGTGTCTATCTTAGAAGTAGGGTTATACAGGCTTCCCTTGGCGGGCGCACCATGATAGTACAAGCGGGGAGAGGGTGCTCTCAATGGGGTTGTCTCTCACCAAAGTTATGGTGCGTCGTCATGGATGACCTTTTGGTTAGGATGAATTCATCGGGATTTTATGTGCAAGCATATGCCGATGATGGTGTTATTTTATTGTTAGGGCGCTGTTTGTCCACTGTTTCGGACCTAATGCAAAGCGCCCTTAACATGGTATATTGTTGGACACAGGATAAGGGTCTTTCTATTAATCCTATTAAGACCCAGGCAATTCTATTTACTCATAGAAGGAAGATAGTAGGTTTTACACTTCCTAAGTTGTTAGGCACTTCCATACAGGTTAACAAATCAGTGAAGTTCCTTGAAGTAGTTCTCGACAGTAAATTGAACTGGTCGGAACATGTAAGACACAACATCAAAAGGCGATAATCTCCTTTTGGCAATGTCGAAGAGTTGTTGGTAAGAATTGGGGAATCACTCCCAAGATGATGTTCTGGATTTATTGCATGGTCATTAAACCTAGATTGGTATATGCGGCTTTGGTGTGGTGGCGTCGCATTGAAACACGATTCGCTAGGCAGCTGTTGGAAGACCAACGTCTGGCTTGTCTGGCGGTGACTGGTGCGTTTCGGACCACACCGACCGCATCTATGGAGACTTTGTTAGGGATTCCACCTCTCTTTGTGGAGGTGAAAAACCAGGCAATGAAAGCCTGTTATAGAATTAAACAGGCAGGTTTTTGGCAGGGTAAGCGATATGGTCATTCTACCATTTATCGTGAGATGCTTTTAAGGATTCCCATTACAGGTTTCCCTTCTGATAGGAATTGAAGACTTTTGTCTTTGGTCATTCCTACAGGGTTAGGTTGCCTTCTAGGGAAGATTGGTTAACCCTGGGTCCGTCTGGTGTGATTCCTGAGAATTATCTCCGATGCTACACGGACGGTTCCAGGATGGCTGGTAGGTCTGGGGCTGCCGTCTATTTTGAGACGTGAGATCATTTGGTAGCGCCTCTTGGTGAGTGGGACACCGTTTTCCAGGCTGAGGTTTATGCAATTCTTTGCTGTATTTTGGATGAGAGGGTGCGTAACACTAATTTAAAAGGTGTTTGTATCTGCTCGGATAGCCAGGCTGCGTTGAAGGCGCTTAATTCATGTGTCTTCACTTCCAGATTGGTGTTGGAATGTTCTAAAAGACTGGAAGATCTTTCTTCATTAAAGGATGTGCTTCTGGTCTGGTTCCAGGTCATATGGGAATTTTTGGGAATGAGGAGGTGGATAGGTTTGCCAAATTAGGTGCCTCTCTCCCTTTCATTGGTCCAGAGCCTGCTCTTGGTGTGTCTTCTGGCACATGTTTGTCGGGCTTTCAGACGTGGATGACCTCACAGCACTCATCCTTATGGATGAGTGTAGTGGGTTGTCGGTAGTCTAAAATGCTCATTGGGGGCTCGGACGGAGCTTTGAGTAGCGGGGTCCGATGTCTTTCACGGACCTCCCTCAGGCATCTGGCTGGATTCCTCACTGGGCATTGTGGTTTAAGGAGACATCTCTATATAATGGGACTCGTGCCTGACCCCTTTTGTAGAGTTTGTGAGACTGAGGAGGAAACACCCATGCATCTGATGACGAATTGTTTGGGTTGTGAGGAGAATAGGTTTAGGACCTTCGGCCGGAATAGGATATCGGTAGAGGATCTTAAGCTGTGTCCTTTTAAGGTTTTGGTCCGATTTGTTCGGTCTGTGGTGAAACTTAGATGGTTTAAACCTGGGCCTGGATTTTCGTTCTAGTCCCAGTGGTTGTTATTCTTTAGGGGTAGCTATATGGGCCCTGGGTGGGAGGCTTTGGATAGCATAGGGTTTGCCCTCCCCTTTTGTGAATAATAATAATAATAATAAAGTTATAAGACTACCTTGCCTTCCGGTATGCTTCGGCTAGATTACCCGTAACTCGTTCCATACACTTTTTACTCGCCCTAGCCATTGATTCAAGTCATCTCGCGGTCCAATCTGAGACAAGTCCGGGCTCGCTTCGCGGGGTTGTACTTCGTGGTTGATTGAATAAGCGGAGCTCCCTTCCGAAATTCCAATAAGCGGGCGTATATCCCGTGGCCTCGTTACATAGCCGTCCTTAAGGCAAACGCTATTTTTTGTAATTCCTAATCCCAGCGTTTCTGATCCCTACCCAGATATGACCGAATGGCGGTCTTAATCACTTGGCTACCTCTCTCAGGCGGGTTACCCTGAGGATGGCAATACGGCTTGCTTATTACACTCACTCCATACTTATCTAACAGGGATTTGAATTTTGTGCTTGTAAATTGCACCCCATTTTCTGTGATTACGGCTCTCGGGGCCTCAAACACCATGAAGACCTGGTCCTCTATGAATTTAGCAATTGGTTTTTCGTTGGCCTGCCTTAAGGGGTGTAAAAGCAAGTATTTCGTGAAGTAGTTACAGACTTCTAGAATGTACCTATACTGTTGGTTGCTTCTAGGCAAAGGCCCCATGATATCATTATTACCACTTCCTAAGGCCGCGAGACCTGGCGCTGTTCCCCATAAAGCCCGGTGGGCTGCAGCTGTTCCGGCTTATTAGCAATACACGTCTCACACCGACTTACGTTTCTAGCGGTATCCACGGCAATACCCGGCCAATAGTATTTCCGCTTAAGTTTCTCTTTCATCTTAAAGATGCCCAAATGTCCAGCCGTGGGATTGCCATTTTGGGATAACTAGTTTCTATCGGTCCTCAGATTCGAGGATATCTTTCGGATCCCTAATATGCTCCCAAAGCGCATCCTCCCTCACACTCCACAGTGGGTATTGTTCGAGTACAGTGGGTACAGTGCGTCCGTCTGTAGGATGAATAGCCGTTCGAAATCCGGGCATGCTAAGATAGGGCCGAAACCAGTTGATCTGCCATTCGAGTAATGCGTCCTCCTGCGATACTCCCCACATGAATTTTCTATTCTTTTTTAATAACTCTGTCAAGGGCGCAATCGTACTTGAAAACTGGGGTACAAACCGTCGATACCAGCTAGCCAAACCAATGAATCTCAGTACCTTTATGACGGATTTCGGCCGGCAAAAACTAAAAATTGCTGACACTCTGTCCGGGCCCACTCCCAAACCATTCTCATATGCCACGTACCCTAGGTACTTTAACTCCGGGCGGCAGAGTTGGCATTTGTCCCACGACAATTGAGGCCCGCGGTGGTTAACCGTTGTAATACATCTTCCATCAATCGCAGTTGTTCTTCGAAAGTGAAAGTGGTCACTATTATGTCGTCGAGATAACAAATGACATTTGGATCCAAAGTTGGTCCTCATAGGGTGTCAATAAATCGCTGCCAAGTGGCAGGGCTATTTTGAAGTTCGGAAATTGGAATAATCCCCGGTAAGGCACGGTGAGCGCGGTTTTTTCCCGACTATTCTTTTCAACTGGGATCTGCCAATAAGCACTTTTTATATCTAAGGAAGACAGATATAGGCTATTCCTTAGTCGGTCTAGGATCGCAGATACATACGGTAGGGGGTAGGCATTGCGCTTAGTCACTTTATTAACCTCGCGGTAATCCATACAAAAGCGCTGCGTCCCATCTTCCTTTTTTACTATGACAACTGGTGACGACCAGCCACTATTTGAAGGCTCGACAATCCCCTCCTTTACATCATGTGTAGTTCATAGTTCATTATCTGTTGAATAAAGGGAGACACCGGGTAATATCGTTGCTTAATTGGAGGACAGTCTCCTGTGTCGATCACATGCTCTACTAATTGGGTGCATCCCAATCCGGTAAACCGCAATCAAGGCCTGAAGACGAGCTTTCTGGGTCTCATCAAAACTTGCATGACCCACGATCCCTTGTTCCTCAAAGAAAAAAGCCCACAAAAAAAAGAGGAAGTCCTCGATTCCTCAACTTCATGTTTTTCTTTAACCGTAATACCACCAGTTTTTAAATGTAATATTTTTGGATAAATGTCTAGTCTAAAAATTTGTGAACTGGAATTGTAATCATTGCTTTAGGAGAAACTCTTGTGAGTGTTTCACATTTATTTTTTAATGGCCCAACTTTAATACACGCGACGGCAGGCTGATGTGCTCGCGGCGCCTCCCTCAATCACCTTACACTAACCATGTTCATATGAAATTTATCCACACTAACTTTACCTATGTGTTAATCACTTAACAAACAACAAACCACTGGGAAAATAAATACAATTGTTTCACAGGATTATTTGTCTGCTACTGCTATTATTATTTGTCTGCTACTGCTATTATTACTTGTCTGCTACTGCTATTATTATTTGTCTGCTACTGCTATTATTACTTGTCTGCTACTGCTATTATTACTTGTCTGCTACTGTTATTATTACTTGTTGTCTGTATTATCTGTTATTATTACGTCTGTTACTGCTACTATTACTTGTCTGCTACTGCTATTATTATTATCTTTTTTATTTTTCAGGTTATTGTATTGATATTCACGGCCTGGGTGACTGCTCGTGCGGACAGTGAATCAACCAAACGTGAAGATATCTGTAATGCGTTGATAATGAGCTACGATCTGTTGGCAAATGAATCTATAAAATCTATTAAAATTAATGCCAGTCAACTTAAAAAGTTTACAGAAAAAGTCAATAAATGTAAATTAGAAGCAATAGAATGTTTAGGTAGCAAAGTATTATTTTATTTAGAAAATTTCTTTTTAATGCCACTACTCAATGTACACTTTACTCAATGTATTGTTCAGTTCTGCGATTTTCCTTTAATTTAGTGTATCGACTACACATACAAATTGCTGCAATTTTTATTTGAAACATTTCTCCGGAAAAATTATTTAAGAAGCCTTTTAGGGGGAGGATGGGGTTAATAAGTTTAGCTTCTAAAGTGCTATATAGTTTATTATACAATTCTATTTTCTAAATAATATTAATTAAGATTTAAGTACGTTGTCAACATTCTGAGTTTCAAGTAAATCGGTTAACGTCGGTTTTTACTGGAGATATTTGAGGTTTCTGCAATTTTATTTATAAAAACCGACAGATTACTTTAAATTTGTTATACTAACTATAAATACAGAAACCTGTCACATTTGTTGGGAACTTCTTTCCGCGAAAGGTTATTTAAAGAAGTTTTGGAGAACCACACTGCCTTCAGCACAAAATATGTCTTGTTTGGTTGATTCCACAGAGCTGGAAAGCATCAGAGATATTTTCCGTGATATCCTGAATCTTTTTGTGGTCTCTTTGTGGTTTCCGGCATTCGCCCGTCATCAGGAAATTTTTTGTCAAACAGTGTGGCAAATTTAGTTGATACACTGGTTTTGAAATGTTTTGTTAGGACCTAACTAGGTTAAGAGGAGTGTTGGTATCTGTCTGGGAAAGCACATGTTTCTGTCTTTAAAGAGGCATATATTCCCTTTAAAACTAGAAACGTTCAACACGGGCAGATGTATACCTTAAACTACGATTTTCAAAGGAAATTTACTAAATAATTAATTACCCATACTATCCTACTATTTTATTTATTTATTATAACAGCGCGAAATAAAACTTTGTCAGCCGGGGGCTACTGTGAAATAGTCACTGACAAGAAATGATAATATATGGCTGAATGTTCGTAAGATGGTATAGATAAATAAATATGTTGTTGAACAATCAATCTATATAAGCAGGTTGTTTGATAATTACGCATTCCATTCCACATTTCACCTTTCATAATTCACACACACTATCACGCATGCATGTATATTTAAATATGGGTACTTTACAGGCCTAAATATAACAAGTCTAAACGAGCCTAAGTACAGACTTTTATAAATACATCATTGAAAAATTATATAAGTGTGCTATCAAACCTTATTGTAACGTAAACGCCACAGTAACATTTTATTTTCTCGACTTGCATACATTATGCATATGTACAAACTTAAAAGCTGTTTGATTCCTATCTACAGACTTAAAAATTAACAGATTTAAAACTAAAACTAAAATCTATTTGGCTTTGTGGGTCAAAAAACATTCTGATGATGGGCGAATGCCCGAAACCGGTCGATGACCACAAAAAGAAGTAGGCTATCACGGAAAATATCCCTGATGAAAATATGTTTTACTTGCTTTTGAGACGTCATGGATTTCCGTTTGTTCCATTAACAGGCAGTTCATGATCACATAATTGCAAAAGAAACATATCAAGATACGTGCTATTTACTGACACAGTATCGTGTACTGTTTGGCTCACAAAAGCCACGTGTTGATCCCAGGGTTTAAAACTTTTCCTCGTTTTGTTGTTCAAAAATTTGATTTTTACAATCGTTTTAAAAGAAAAGCCTTAGAAAAAATAAAAAAATTGTTGATAAGAATGTGTATCGGCGAGATATTGAAGGCAAGTGAGTTGGAAAAGACGGGCGTTGGTAGAGGCGGCCGGATGTAGCGGGGGAAAGAACATGAGTTGGAGTGATGCAATAGGATGTGAGACCGGAAAACTGACCCTCAAGTAGTACTATCTAAAAAACAGAGGAAAAGGAAAGCGAAAGTAGATAGTGTACGAAGAAAGCGCACGCACGGCGGTTGCGCGCTAACACACCGACCCAAATATATTTCTGCCTCAAGTGGGTAAATTTACAAGTTTCACAAGTGCGTAAATTTACTAAGTCATGTTTTGTGTAATCAAATTGTAAATTATAACTGTTTTATGTTACTTTTGCATTAACCAAAATTCATAGTTTACTTTCTCAAATATGCGAATATCGCAAAATAATAAAAACGAAGCTAAATGGCGTGAATTTTTGTTTCGTTTCTTGGGCGTTCCTTATATGCATTTTATAAACTAACTGCAAAACTGAATTAAAACAATTCATTAAATGTTAATAATTATTATTTTTTTATGTAGTAATATGATTAATAAATGATTTTCAGCTCAAGTGAAAAAAATGAACCCGTACATTAGCATCACTTCGCAGACCAGACACTGCGTGCGTTCCGTACTAAACGATATGTACAAAGTATTTTTAGAAGAGAAACTAACCGGTCAGTATATTTTTAGAGATTAATCGTTAAATGTTACTGTTTTTAAATGTTAGAGTTGTTAATGTTTTTAGTGTTTCCTATAAGTCCCAAAGAATCATCCACTATCAACAATAACTGCCAATCAATTTAATAACTACCCTATTCTAACAGTGTCTGGCCTCTGGAGCCTTATCAGTGCACTGCCGGCCTCCAAGCAGTGTTTTCCAGCTACAGACAACACTGCTCATCACCGTACAGTGACTTTTAGAGGCTACTAGAAGAGAAAATCTAAGGGCAGCATACTTGATTCGAACCCGGGACCTCCGCGTTGCTAGTCCAGCGTGCTACCACTGAGCTAATCCCTTCCTTCTCCCTTGGCTTACGCCAATAAACTAGGGACGGAGACCCTATTTTGTGTACTGTATTTCTCCTTGTCAATAAAGTGTAGAGTGTATGTAATTTAAGTGTCACATGAGGTCGCTACTCCTCAAGTAACTGCATGCAATAGATACCCCTTGCGGGCATGCAAGAGATATCAGAGAAGATTACAAAACTCCTGGAATAGCACTGTAAAAGAACTATACATAGAATGAATGGAAACATGTCCCAAAGGCTTCCTGTCCCAAATGTCCCGAGAAAACAAATTTTCAGTACAGTACAGGATACATTGCAGCTGTGGAGGAAAAAAATATATGTAGGTCAGACCAAAAGATTAGTCACAATGCGAACTTAAAGAGCACATACTGTGTCAGATTAATAAAACGGAAAATTTGCAGAAAATTCATCTACAACAGAGCGCGCAAAAATGTTGAGGTTACCTAATTGTTTGCCAACTTGAACAATTATATGAGGTATCGTAAGAGAGTTAGTAGAAATTAAAAAGAGGAAAACTGCTTAAATAGAGATGACGAACTCCTCCTGATGCAGAACGTGGCTGCCCTTGGTCAGGGAAAGGTGAGAGAAAGGGAAGGAAAAATCAGATAACGGTTGTCAGAATCATACCGGCTACAGCTTTAGCAACAATCCACTGGTAGAGCAAACTGGAACTCAGCCGCCAGCCAATAAAAATGCATGCGAGAGAAAAACCTATTTACCTATAATCATTTACAAAATGAAGGGGGAAGTTAGGCCCCATCCCACCACTGACTGTTCTATACTACCTACTTTGTTTCTAGCATTAGGTGAACACTACCCTGAAGAAACCTGTTGCAATATGGGCGAAACTCGGTTTATAAAAAATACTGACAGAATCTCAATCCCAAGACGTAGATGTATTGCATTTTTTCAAAAAAATTTTTGGAATATTTTTGTGGAAGCTGCAACGTTCTTTGAAAGTGCCATTTCAGTGTATAAGATATGGTTCTCCCAATGTATGCGATTTTCACACAGAGGCCTTTGCGACCCTCAGATTTCTTTAAGCTTGGATGACTTATTGAACAGACATAAATGCATTACTTTTACTTGGAACTTTTTTCCTCAAAAATTGATTTTAGAAGGATACTCGGGGATAAGCATACATTCAAACTACCATTTTGCAAGCTTTGCTATGGGTTTGAGGAGGTGGCGCTTTCAGATAAATGAATGTATAATCCCAACTACTTAAACAAGTCCAATTAAACATTTAGTAAGATGGTTAAGTAATTTATTTAGTAATTTAGTTAAGTTTAATGAATATTTGTCAATTCCTTTTGTTTTAATTTTATAGATGCTTATGGTCCAAAAGAATTGCAACGTTTTGAGGACCAATTTTCAAGACTTAGAATATTAGCAGATGATATAAACTTCGTAACGCCTGAACCAGTCAACGGGTTTTTACAAAATATTAAATGGTTGAGGGAGAATTTCATTGAATTATTCAAGGTAATTGCAATATTAGCTATGCAGTGGAATCAATTGTCGTGATTCCTGAGGTATGAAGTTAGATAGATGTCTTGAAGAGGGATTTATTAGGCGGAAGTTAGTTTAGAGATTTCAGAGAGTTATTGCTTGAATTACTAACACTGAATTTATAAAAATAGACTATATTTTTACAATAATTTAAATGTGAGAAATGGTAACTATTAACATGAAATAATTAGAAATAAATAGGAGATAAACAACAAATAATTTAAAATGATTAAAATAAATAAACTAATATGCACAACTATGAAAATAATTATAAGTTTAACCTTGTATCGGGACGCGCTCTCGTACTGTAATGATATATACTGATAGACTGAAGCTATAGTGATATAATGATATACTGATGTAAATGATAATACTGATGTAATGATACTGCTCTAATGATAATACTGGTGATACTGATGTAATGATACTGTAGCTACTGATATAATGATATAATAATCCTCTCCTCCAGTGGGGCGAAGTTTATATTAGTCTAACTCACACACTGTCAAGTGTGTGAGTAAGTACTCATACTAAGACATCTCTCGTAGCGTGCGACTTTGGTTAGTTCGGTGGCCAGTGATTTAGGTGGGCCAGTGAATAAGGCGGGCCAGTGGGGCCAGCTTTATTGGTGCTTGTCTTTGATGTAATGTATTGACCCTTGTATTGAAAAGGGTTTTTGTTTGGCCGCGGCCCTTGTCTTGAAGACAGCGGCCGGCTGGGCCACTAGTTATAAATTATCCTTTCTTCCTGCCATCCTTTGTGAAGATAGCGGCTGGCTGGAGCCACTTTGACATTGCTATGACCCTGATATGTCATTACACCTATTATTGTAACATATAGATGCGAATGGCTTTAGTCGTAATCATTTTAAGCTTAAGCCTAAAGACTTTTAATCATTTTAGGCTTTTAAACTTTAAGCAGTTTAATCATTTAGGCTTTTCATACTATATCATTAATTTGTTGGGAGACCTAATGAAGGAAATTTGATCATTAAAGAAAAAAAAAATATTTGGGCAGAAATGTAGAATACGTATATGCACATCCATTTCATGTTTTTTTGTTTTTTAAAGGCGAGTCAAAATCTATAGTCATTGATGCCCGGAGCCTTCTCAGTGCACTGCCGGTCTCCGGACAGTGTTCTCTCGTTACAGAACAGTAAGCTGTTCTCCTCAGAAGAAAAAAACTAAGGGCAGCACAGCTGGACTCTCAAACCCGGGTCCTCCGCGTGGTTCAGTATGCTAACCACTCCTCCAGTACTTAATACAGTAAATATTATGTTAGAAATAAATTGATTTTGATTGTACAATATGAAAATTTATAAAATTCTGTTTTTTTTTTTGGAGAAATAATTAACTTAAGTAGATATTGTTGTAGAGGACTATTGCACTGCGACCTTAAAGATCTATTGCGCCCCCCGAAGCTTTCTCAGTGTACTGCCGGCCTCCAAGCAGTGTTCTCTAGCTACTGACAACATTGCCCATTACCGGACAGTGAGCAGTAGAGGCTCCTAGAAGAGAAAATCTAAGAAAAGCATGCTTGATTCGAACCAGTGACCTCCGCGTTGCTAGTCAAGCGTGCTACCACTGAGCTTTTTTTTTCTATTCTACGCCCTGCCGGGCAGCTTTTTCAGCCATTCGGCTCCTAGCAGTCCAGTATAACATGTATTTATTAAAATGACAATTGTTTCTTATGTCCTCCATTGTTGAACTGAGAGGAGTCCAAATGAGAGGAGACCATTTCCTTTTGGTCACATAGAGGGCATAGTGGTGAGTTGACGACCCCTATTCTATACAGATGGCCTTGCAGGTAGTCGTGACCAGTAAGTAATCTAAATGCGGCCACTGCATCTTTCCTGGGAAGGTTTGCGGGAATTATTCTTCCAGGATCTACCAATGAAACCCATCTCTTCCCTTCAGCTTCTCTGCTATGAAAGGTCTTTAAGAAGGCCTCTAAGGAGGTCGCAACTTTTAAGTTTGATCTCCTTCTTAGCGCGATCGTAGGTAAGGGAATTTTCTTCTTGATCTTTCCGGATCCCTCCTTGACAAGTCCGTCTGCTTGTTCATTACCATGCAAACCACAATGACTGAGGATCCATTGCAAACTAATTTTCACATTTTTATTCATTAGAAATTGCAGTAATGCGTGACATTTTCTGATATCGTTCGATGTGTTATTGCTTGAGTCCGCGACTGCTATTATTGCTGCTTTGGAATCAATTAGTATCACAGCCTTCTTATCACCTCTCTTTTCTATTTCTTGGAGAGCAATCAAAATGGCTACCACTGAGCTAATACCTTTCTTTTCCCTCGGCTTCCTTCTAGGGACGGAGACCCTAGTTTGTGTACTATGTCTGTAAAAAGTAGTGTGTATGTGTACTGTTCTGATGAAGGCATAGAGTACTGAGCTGTGGTAATCCGTGGGATCGCTACTCCTCAAGTAACTGCATGCAACAGATACCGGGCTAGCTATAAATAATTAGCCAATCACAGTGTAGAAATGAAGGTGTCAAATTTAGGCGTGGTCCACATGATTATTCTAAATTTCTGATTGGCCTAATGTACACCCACATTTCACTCCTTCTTTTCTACACTGTGATTGGTTAATTCTTTAAAGCTAATTATTTCTGATAAAACGAGTTAGAATTTACTTACTAATTTTCCCTTCGTTAGGTATTTTATAAATTATCATACTGTGCAATAAAAAGGTTTTATAAAAAATTGCAAAAATCAAGTTATTGCCAACATGATATTTATCGCTTTATATAATTAATGTGAGCTATAATGAAAAAATTCAGACTTTCCATTCCATTGTAGAAAAAGAAGGCAAAAGAGATGGTAATGCAAATCCAATGTAAGTCCGTCATTTTATTGCCCTTAATGTTATAGATGTGACGCACTCTACAAAGTATTGAAAGATACTATAAAGATGGAAACCTACGCATGAGCTAATTCAATCAAAATCTAGTTTTTCGCATAAACATAAAAACATCTGGTGTGAAACACTCACACGACTTCCTCTTACTGCGAAATGTCAAATTTTCTCCACAATTACAATTCTTATTAGTGTTCAAAACCGTCGGCATTTTCATGGAGAAAATCACAAAAAACTGAAAAACCTATTCATTAAAGTCGTGCTTCCGCTCAACCGATTTTCTACAAACTGGGAATTTTAGCAACTTACACAATTCTAATTAATATTATTTAGTTGACAAAATTATATGGCCCACCGTTGAACTGCATATATAGTACATTAGAGGAAAACATAATCCTAACCCTCCCCCAAAGTGCCCTTAAATGATTTTTCCCGAAGAAATTTTCAAATAAAATTTGTAGCTCTTTGTATGTGTAGTTGATATAACAAGTTTAAAAAAAATCGTTGGAGCCGTTTTAGAAAAAATATCGGAAAACTGAAAACTACTTTAAGTAAAATCGCAGACTAGTATTTGATTTGGGCAATCGTCACTACTTAGTTCTGGGCTCACTCTGGATAAAACGAGCTGGATTATGAGGGCTCGTGGTGGTGTTCTTGGGTTGGGTGCTCACATATTCACAGTCAGATTGACGACGAGTGTTGCATCTATTAAATGGGATCATTCTGGATAGAGCTTTTCATTTTTGGCCGAAATGAAAGCTGAGAGTGAGTGATATGGGAATCAAATATTTTGGACATCCATTTGTATCAGGAAGAGACATGCTTAACGTCCTGTATGGCAGTGACTGGTTATCTCTGCCATTATACTGCAAAAATTTGTCGCACTATGTATTATAATCACTGTTGGTGGGTGTGCAGAATTTTCTTTTAAATTTGTCTATTAAAGATAGTAGAAGATAGCTCACCAATCCTTATAATAGAATAAAATCCTCAGCTATGCTAGGGTGAGAAGGAACTGAGTTCATGCAATAATTCACTTTTACTTTTAAGAGAATATATTTACAGCGACAAGAAAGAAAGAAATCAAGAAATTATTTATATAGACTGGGCAATTAGATAAAATAATAGAAATAATTTTACAAGGCACAACTATATACAAGTGTACTAGATCAAAGCAAGTAGCGGAGTGTCCCCCCCCACTCCATCAAACTTTTTTTTTCGTACTGAGGCGAGCGTTGTTATGCCCCCTATCACTCCACACTTGGTTACAGTATAAACTATAATTTTTCAAATTGTAGAAGTTGAAACTATAATTTTTATTCTAAGAACTGAAGATTATTTTGTTCAGTTACTTTAATCTGTTTGTCAGTTATGTTATGTTTAGTTAATTTCAGTTATCTGTTTGTTTGTCAGTTTACTCTATTGAGCAAAATTTTGTTTTTTGAGATATTCTTTTCAAACAACCAAACACACACACACACACATAAACACACCCTTTACTAAAAACCACTTTTTTGAACTCAGGGGACCTCAAAACGTTATTTCCGGTGAAAACTCAATTTCGAAAATGTGTTCGAAAACGTCGCATATCAGAAACTATACCACAGATTAATAAATTATTAAATTTATAATAACAATAATAATAATAATAATTAAATTCAATAAATTACTTTCTCTTTCTCTCATACTTCCTCGCAATTAGTAAGAAAGTGAAAGTAATTTATTGAATTTAATAATTATTATTATAAATTTAGTAATTTATTAGTCTGTGATATAGTTTCTGATATGCGACGTATTATTTTATATTTTGAAACAAAATTTGAATGTATTTATATATTGTTTTTTTATAATTTCCAGAGAAATGCACTTTTATATAATTTTAATTGCAATGAGTACATAATAAAACGAGGCACCGATCCAAATGGGCTGTATATAATTGTTTCTGGGTTAGTTCAATGTGAATATCGTCCTACCGAGGTCACCTTGATGGTAAGTCATTACAACTAAATATTATGGTAAATAAAAAGTATTATGATAGATAATAAATGAAAACTTTATTTTCTTGTAGAGACTTGTACTTCATGGTCAATTGCCAAATTGTGACCATCTGGCTACCTTGGATTTCCATCGACCGCAAGAAACAATCCTGCCTAGAGGAAGTCTTTTAGGCGAATTAGGCATAGTGACAGGCCGTAGAAATGACATGAATGTAAAATGTGTTACATTTGTTGAGGTAAAGTAAAATTAAGTAAAGTGTACCTTTTTTTTAAGACGCTTGATTTGGGGAGCGCAGTTTCAAATCCATACAGCGATGTTACTACCACATTACACAAGAGAGGCAAATTTATTTGATCCTTATACTTACTGCAGCCATCCTCGCCTTTATTAAAAGAGCAAATATCGCGTAAGAAGGTATAAGTATCAGTGTCGTGTAGGGTTAAGGTAATAAACGAAGTAAACCAGCCCCGCAAGCCTTGCGTGTCCTCCTTTATAAAGTTAATGTAATATCCAATCTATTCCCTGATTAGGGCTGTCTTTATCAGGTGGCGTTCCCAGAATCTAAGTGCAGCCCAACCTAGATGTCCTAAACTGAACTGTCCTAGACACGCTTTACAAGATAACGTCACAACAGGTCCATCATAGTTATCCTAGCAAACTTTCCGCTACAGAAGACCCCTCGGAGCAAGAAAGCGAAGGGTTGTTTCCGCAAACGAAGTGCGGAAAATCGTATGCGACTATCCAACAAATATTACTCAAGTAAGTTCAGCAAGTCTTCAACCATTAGATTGTCGTTCGCTTGCTCTCTTACATGCTTACTGTAGAAATCCTTATTCGTTTTTGTGCAAGTCTTTCAGTTATACAGTGTTTAAACACAGTTCATCATAGTTAGTGTTTCTCACTTCAACTTCTTTAACTAACACAAACCATACTATTGCAACAATTTTGGACCTTTTTACAACGATGTGATTAGCTAATCCCATAGATTCATGTTCTCTGAGCCATTACTAGCTATGACAATGTACAAGATGCTTCATATCATTTTGCACAATTTTTTTTTTACTTTAAGGTGCGTCAATATCTATACCACCACCATTAAATCTCTTTCAAATAACGTTCTCATAATTCCATATCTATTCCAGAAGGACCGAGAGATCCTTATCATCCATTTATTCATGAAAGATTTCACCAAGCATCTAATGTTGCTCCCAGTGCTCCCGAAGCAAAGCCCGAGCCATTTTCTTCTCCATACCAACTGGCCACAATAAGTAGCTAGTTACCTCTTTTATCCCTCCATAAGACGCATGGTACAACAGAGAACTAATGAAAAAAATTAATTGAGGTACCAGGACGAAGAAGAATATAGCCATAACCAGCTGCCTATATTTCCTTTTATTTTGTCTTGCATTGTGTGTGTAAAATAATTTTATTTTGCATAGGCCTACCATGTATCAACACAATTTTTAATGAAGATGTTCCATGATGCTGATTATTCTGATGTGATTATCGGAGAGATCTGGGCGTCCATTGGATGTCAGTGGGCTGAGTTTTTTTTAAAGAAAATTCCACCATATTCGGTATGTGAACTGTAAGCTGTGTATTAATTCAATAATTTAACATATTGCTGGAATGTTTTCTTTTTATGATTGAAATCGCTTAGGAATGGTTGTTTTCGGTGACTTCAAGGTGGCGATGAAACTGGGTGGTCCCTCAACCTTGAAGATAGTGAAGCCCCTTTTAAGATATAGCAACATCTTTCACGGTCACTCCACATTTTTGTGGGGGTTGGCTATCCAACTTACGCCACCACGACCCCTATGGGACTATTGTGGCTAACTCTATGTTTGGAACTTGCACTCAGCACTTAGGGCGGTGATAATCAGTCGCATCCATGGGATCCCATCATAATCGTAAGATTGCTTTGGAAAGCTCATAAAGACCCTATCGGAAAGCTAGGCAGACATATATCCTATAATAAGTCATTACCAGATTCAAACCCTCTCAAGAGAGGATAGATGTGTAATTTAGACCTAACTTCTCTGCATTCCCCAGAGATCCCCTTGTGATATCCCAACTAGAAGATATCAGATCTAGGATGGCGTATAGATCCAAGTAGCTGGTACTACAGTTGAATTTCAATGTGTTAGGATCTTAAGAATCCATTGTGTGGAAGTTGTTTCACTTCATTATTCTACTTGGATATTGTAATTGTATGTAGAATGATTACTTGTGTAAAAATGAATGATTTATAAAACCAAATCTACCTCCATCTTGTTTTCTTTTTTGGGGAGGGAGGGATATGTTCATTGCGTTCTTGATAGATCATCATACCTGGATGGGAGTTCTCAACCTAAAGACATCCCTTCCAAATGTATTTCGCTAAGACATGCTCGGCCTTTCTAGGGAAGATATCTCCTGCTCCAATATCCGGTACATGCCTAGGCTTCTAAACCTTGTCTGGATGGTAGCAACATATTACATTAGACGGTACAGGAGCCTCTTTGATCTCCTCATTTGCAGGTGTTATTGCGTACTATGCCCATCTTCATGAGGTATATATGAGTTCTATTGTAAAACTCATATTTATTGCATTGTGCCTTGTGAGGTAACCTGTTAGCATAAGGAGCGAATTTTTGCTCCGTGTGCAAAAATTTTTTGCATGCTTCCAGAACTTTTCCATAGCTAATAACTTTGTTAGCCTATTTCAATTAGGGAAGGGGTCTTCAGGCTCTATCGTTTTCTAGGAAGATCTTTCGTGACTCCTTTAAATGTTTGTGTTCATGATATATGTTTATGATGTGAAAATTAACCATAATGATTTGTATTTTCTTTTTTCATTTTCCAAAAGACTTGGGAACCTGAGAGATTAAAACAGTTCATTGAACGTGGCATATCGATAATACTAACGCCAGGAACGCCATTAAAGCTGACCTACTTTCTGGCCGAAGTTATACTGATTGAAGGGGTCATATTGGACACACTTACAAAATTCGCTTATTATGCACCTTATCGCTTGGATATAAAAACTGTTAGAAATTTGATTGTGGTAAAGTATTAATTATATTGAATATTTTTTATCATATATGCCGGGCTTTTTCATAATCGATTGTCATATCAACCACAAGAGCTCATGGGAAGGTAATGTTCGCAATGAAGAAAATGTAATCAACGCATTTTGAAAAATTCTACAATAAGTGCTAGGCATATTGCAAGGCAATTGCGCCTTTCACCAAACTTTTATGGTGGACACTGCACCAAGAAGAACTGTATCCTTTTCATGTGCATCGGGTTCAGGCTTTGCAACCAGAAGATTATGGCCAACGTATGGATCTTTACACTTGGATGCTACATATGCTTGCCGAATATCCAGACTTTCAGTCTAGAGTTCTGAGGATTGACAAAGACCAATTACGAGAGATGGTATTAATTTCTACCAAACTATCATCTACGGCCTCAACAAAATCCATAGCCTTGCAACAGTCGCGATTTCAACATCGCTTTATTGTTCCTACTTGGGCTGACATTTTCAATACTCAGTTACTTGGAATAGAAATCTTAGATAGCAGGCTAAATCCTGAAGGATATGTGACTTTCCTAAATGAAAGACTTCATGATATGTTAGAAGACACTCCTCTCCAAATGCGGCAACAAATGTGGTATCAACACGATGGTGCCCAGCACACTATGTAAAACATGTATTACATAAGCAGCACTCGAGTAACTGAGTGGTTAAATAGGCATTACGCTGGCAGATGGATAGGACATGGAGGCCCTATCGCTTGGCCGCCAAAAATCCTCTTGGTTTTTATCTTTGGGTCACCTAAACCAACTCGTATACACTGTTGAAATAAACACACGTGAACAGTTACTCGAAAGAATAATGGATGCTGCCAATCATATTCGCAACAATAATGTAATGGTACGTGTTTGTGACACTACGATATGCAGATGTCAAGCTTGCATACGATCCAGGAGCACAATTTGAGCAATTTATATGATTCACTAAGTATGCTGTTATATAAAATAACAATTGCTAACAATTTTGTTTGCTTTTCATTGGTAAATAGATATAAATGTATGTTTGTCTAAATAAAACTTTCATCTGTTTTAGTTCTGTAATTGATTATGTTCATATAATTTTTTTTACTTAAAATGACTTCCCCCAACATGTTTTCTAATTTTTTACATTCGTTTCTGTATACAACAAATCTCAGTTTAAGCCAAAACTTAGAATTCAAATAAATAGTCGCTCTCTTTTTATAACCTCACCTTCTTGCTACAACAATACTTGCTTTCGAAATTTACGAAAACTGCAGGACGCATTTTAAAAAATAATAAAATTCTCTCGATTGCAGCTCTTTATATCCTTTCCATCTGTTAATGGTTCTACAAAGTAAGAAATAATTATAACACCTTTAACCATAAATATAATACTCAGAACGGTGACTATATTCCTTCCCTCCCCCAGCGAACCACTCGTTTTTCACATTCTCTTATTTATTTATAGGAAGGAAAATATTTAATGCAGTTCCAAAGAAAATTTCATCTTCACCATCAATGTTGTTTATGAATATGTTCGGCAAGTTATTTTATTTTATTTGGGTTTGTTTTGTATTTTTTGGTTTATTCATTTAAATACGTCAACTTTCATCAGCGAGCGTCAACGCCTGGCTTCCCAGAGATGCTGCTTCCGGCATAACACATAAATCATCAGGTCGGCAGCCAATCAACTCTGGCCTCCCCACCAATACACCTAACACAGGGCTACTGTGCCCTTTCTACAGTAGTACGTCTAGAAGCTTTGACTAGATAAGCATCAATTTTTGTGGGCACAAATTTCTATAGAGGTCTGTAACAAACGACCATGACGAAGATTTTTTTGAATTCTCTAGCCTTACCTCCAAGTGACAAGGCCATTATTTTCCTAATTTTCTACACATCACAACTCAGCGTTTTCCTTCCACTCGACGGACTCACAACATCTTTTTTCACACTTCATTGTCATCTGGTGGATCAAAACAACTGCCCAGCCTCTTACGCGTCATTTACTCATTCTTATTGTAAATATTTCATTGTACTAGTTTCTTTACTAACCTACCAACCCAATTAGAAAATTAAAAAGATTTAATTTAAGTTATACTTAATTGGAGTCCGCAGGGAGGCGTTTTGTCGCCATTGCTGTGGACGTTGGTAGCCGATGACATCCTGACCAAATTAACCGCGGAAGGCTTTCATTGCCTAGGGTTCGCGGACGATCTGGCGATCGTGGTGAGGGGGCGGTTCGCGGTAACCGTCTCGGAGCGCACTCAGGGGGCGCTCAATATTGTGAACAAATGGTGTAGAGCGGAGGGTCTCTCCATCAATCCCCACAAAACTCAAGTGGTTCCTTTTGCAAGGAAGAGAAATTTGCAAGGCTTACAACAGCCAATGCTCGGAGGGGTCGCGATCCCCTTTGCCATGGAAGCCAAATATTTGGGGGTCACTTTTGACCGAAGGCTGACATGGAATTCCCATATTAATATCACCGCACACAAAGCCAAAATCGCCATGGGTAGGTGCAGGAGGCTATGCGGTAAAAGTTGGGGATTAAGTCCGAAGATGGCTCTGTGGATTTATACCTGTGTCGTGAGACCAATGGTAACCCACGGGGCGGTGGCGTGGTGGACAAAGACCTTGCAGATGGGGGGCCGGGAGCGCTCGGAAGTATTCAAAGGCTGGCCTGTTTGAGTACGACGGGTGCCATGATGACTACCCCCACTGCGGCCTTGGAGGTCCTGTTAAACCTTCCACCACTCCACATCTACGTCCAAGGCGTTGCAAGAGCAGTTGTGGCACGACTACAACAGGGACAAGCCCCCATTTATCCCAGGCACACTGGGAAGCATCAAGACCTATGGAAGGAGCTGGAGGCGGACCCGATTTTGGGCCTGCCTACGGATATAATGACTCCTAGGTATGACTTCCAAAAACCCTTCAAAGTCTTGATATTAGACAGAGGGGCATGGAAGAATGGGCCGCCAATTACAGGCGAATCTATGTGGTACACGGACGGGTCCAAGATGGAAGATGGAGTGGGAGCCGGCGTGTACGGGGCTCATCCGAGATGTAATATCTCGGTGAGCCTGGGAAGGCTAGCTACGGTCTTTCAGGCGGAGCTAGTCGCGATTATTACCTGCGCCGCCGAAATAAGAAGACGGGGAGTGCATAACTCCAGAGTCGTCATTTATTCGGATAGCCAGGCTGCTCTGCGGGCAATTGACTCGTGGGAGATCAGCTCAAGGCTGGTGTGGGACTGCCTAGGTGCACTAAGGGAAATTAGTAGCCATAATAAGGTCTTCCTGGTTTGGGTACCTGGGCACTCGGGTCACAGAGGCAATGAGGCGGCGGACCGCCTGGCCCGGGAGGGTTCAATGGGAGCGCTTATCGGGCCGGAGCCGTTCTGTGGTGTCTCAAGATGCCTCAGGAGTGCATCCATTAAGCTATGGATGCAGGACCGATCAAGGGAATGGTGGGTCAAAACTCCAGGCCAGAGACAGGCGAAAAAGTTTATCTATAGCTACTCGCCCAAGCTAACTGCAGAATTACTCCAACTAGGCCGGGTGGCCATAAGGATAGCAGTTGGCATTCTCACTGGCCACTGTAGATTAAATAAGCACATGCATCGCATGGGCCTGGCAACGGATAGCCTGTGCAGGTTTTGTCAGGAAGAAGAGGAGACGGCACTGCATGTGGTATGTCAGTGCGAGGGGCTGGTCTGGCTAAGGTACCGCCTCTTTGGTAAAGAGAAGCTGGTGCCAACAAGCCTCAGCCAGGGCCCTCTCTCGGACCTATTAAGTCTTCTAAGGCAAGCAGGACTCGAGAGGGTGCTCTGATGGCGGGTGCTCTGATGGCGGGTGCTCTGATTGACCACCTGGGAGCCCCCCCCCAATTCCACAGTTCGGTTAAGGACAGGATAGGGGGAGGGTCTCCAACTAGGGGGTGCCACAATAGATCCTTGGGGTGTCGCGGTGGCGTAGGCTGAGTAGCCATTCCCCCGGTAGAATCTATCTATCTATCTATACTTAATTGGAATCAATATCAACTCCTATCTGTTTCCTACCTTACAGTCCACTAAATAAATCATCATTTTCTGGTCCTCCGAGCCGGATGTTAACAATTTAGTATAAAAAAAAAAATTATTATTTATGAAAGCATTTGGACTTGTGAATGTTGATATCAATTTGATAACATTCTTGCATTCTATTTATAATACATTAGTTTTATTACTTTATAATCTTAATCATGACTTATTTACTCTATTGGTATTTGGAACTTTGTTATTTATTTCATTCATTTATTTATTTCATTTACCTCGTTTTATTATAAGTAGGATCAGTTAGTTTCACTTAAGTAATAATATTATTTATCTTTTTTCTTTTCATGTTTTGCATCACTTTTATATATTTTTACAGCTCTATTTTTTTTCTTTTACGCTGCAATTTCATTAATTTCTTTTCTTTCTTTTGAATCTTCTCTATTATTTTACAAATTGCAGCTTTACTTTGTCTCTATTTTTATATTAATTATCTTTTAACTTTACACTATTGTATATTTACCTTTCTGTTTCTTTAGTTTGCTACTTAAGCATTTAATTTTAGTTACTTCTTTTCACTCTTCTATACTTTTTATACATTCACATAAACATGCCCAAATCCTTTGAAATTAAGGCTGGGAGAGCGACACTAAAGTTACTTTCAAAAGATATTAATCAGATATTTCTAGTACGCAAATCAGTTGTAGTTGATGGTAACACCGCGCTTAAAAATGAATTCATCGCTATGCTTACTAGACTGGATTCTCTACTTTCAGACTTTGATTCAGAATTTAAGTATTATTCGGAAATCGCCATTGAAGTGGGTAAGGAGGCTTCTTTCCCTACAAAGAACGATCTCGTTCAAAGAAAGGAAACCCTCGGACTTTATTATAAGGTTATAGAATTTAATCAGAGTCTATCTGCTTTGGATAACACAAACACTTCCCTAAACCAAACAGTTGCAAGATCAAGGCTCCCTAAAATTTGTTCCCAAATTTTCAGGTTTGTTGTCAGAGTGGCCAAACTTCAAACAGCTTTTTCTTTCCATGGTTCACCATAACCTTGAACTTCCGATTATTGAGAAATATTTTTACCTTGCAGATCGCTTGTGGGCGAAGCTAAGACTGTCATTGACATCTTTGTGGTTGACGAACAAAATTATAAACTTGCCTGGGAAGCGTTGCTTAAACGTTTTGACTATAAGCGACTTTTGGCTCCCTCATACATCGACCACGTCTTGAACTTTCCTTTATCCAAAGGCCCTTACGATGTATTATCCCTTCAGTCCTTTCTCAGGCCGAGAATGTCACTGCTTTCAAAAATATTCAAATTGAGAACGAAGCTGACTTTTTATTGTTAACGTTGGCATTATGGAAGCTCGATTCTGATACACAGCAGCAGTTCCAAACCAAGCACGTTGATAATACCTGGCCGTCGTTCAAAGAATTGGTAGATTATGTGCAAGGCAAGTGCCAAGTGCTACAACTAACAAAGCCATCGAATGAGGAGTCAACAAAGGGGCTTCGCCTTTTAAAGACAGCCATTAGATCACAACTGCTGACCACTACCAGTACTCTTCCCTGCCACCAGTATTGTCCAGTAAAGGTTCCTTGTGCTCCTGCCGCCTACAACATCATCTTTTTGAATTTCCTTTTTTTCGCCACAAGTCCCCTTCCAAACGTTAACTCTTTCTCAGAAATAAAAAGGTCTGTTTAACTGACTTAAGCCGGGACATTACGTTTCCGACTGTTCTTCGACGGGTCGCTGCCGTGTTTGCAAAGTAAAACACCACACTTCGCTGCATGACTCCTTGCTCGGAGCACCACGAAAGACCTTCCACAACACAGCAATTTACAGGATGTTAAACCGTCTTCATGTGCGGCTCCTAGCGGTTCTAAGCACGACGGAAACACAGTCATTGCCAATTTCACAGGACCAGCACAAGTACTTCTGGACACGGCAGAAGAGTTTGTTCTCAATTCTGAGGAATACCGCAACCTGTGAGACTTTTGATCGATTGCGGATCCCAACTGTCTCTCATTACCACTTCATGCGCAAAGCGCTTGGGCTTAGGATGGCAGGCAACCAACCATAATCTAATTGCAGCTGGTCAGACTCCCATGTCTGGAGTCAAAGGAAAGTTGCGCTGTCAGCTGCAATCTAGGGTGTATCCTGAACAAAAGGTAGAAGCGAATCCTTTCGTTGTACAAGCCATTACTGGGGAGCTGCCGACTGTCCCTCTTAATTCACAACTGGCTGACCAACTGGTACCGCTTTTACTAGCAGATCCCCTCTTCTGAAAACCGAGGCCGGTCGATTTCCTTCTCGGAAATGACTTATTTATGAAAATCTTTCGGAGCAGCCCTCAACCACTGTATGGTGACTACGGATCATTACAAACCATCTATGGCATTATTTCGATGGGCAACGACCACTAACTTTGTTAGTGGTTCTTCTCATTGTCTGTGCCTCACCGAAAGTCCGATTTCGGCGGTGCTAATTAATCGGTTTTGGAAGATGGAAGAAGTGTCCTCTAATTCCACCGGCACTCAGAATGACCCGTGTGAGCAACACTACTTGAAAACGCACTATAGAGATGCAACAGGGTGTTATGTCATCTCACTCCCCTTCAAAGAACCACCAGGTGATTAACCGAATCAGCTGCATTATCTCGTTAACACACCCTGGAGTCTCAACTCCAGAAAAAAACCTGTCATCAAGGTCAAGTACATAAACTTCATGGAAGAATAACATAAATTAGGGCACATGCTCCTACATGCGAATCCACGGCTTTCATGATCCCATCTCGTTCTGTTTTTAAACTCTCTGAGTCCAAACTCCTGGTGGTTTTCGACGCATCAATGTATACTTCTTCAGGGTCTCTGAATGACAAATTGCATGTGGGAAGGAAATTGCAATTAGATATCACCATCATTTTGAACTTCCGGCGACATGTGGTCGCAATCACAGCTGATTTAATTAAGATGTACCGTCAAATTTTAATGAACCCAAGTAAAAGGAAATACCAGCATATACTTTGGCGTTCATCACCCGCAGACCCATTGATTACCTATGAACTTAGGACGGTGACATATGGAACTGCTTCGGCTCCCTTCGCAGCTCCAAGAACTATCCATCAGTTGGTTAGTAATGAAGGTCAACCGTACCCTTTAGCAGCCCGCGTCTTGTTAGAAGATATCTACGATGACGATACCGTGTCTGGGCCGTAACTTAAAAGAAGCCCTTCAGCTAAAAGATCAATTGATTAAATTGCTCGGGAAGGGGCAGTTCGAGACACACAAGTGGTTTAGCAACAACAAAGAGTTCACGAACTGGGTTGGTTCGGGCGCAGTTATAGAAGAACTGTCGTTGGAACCAAAAGAGACCTGCATCACAAAGATATTGTGAATGTCCTGGGACCCAGTTGACGATGATCTGTTTTTTAAGGTCAATCCCGTAACCACAAAAATCACAAAAGAGAAGCATCCTCTCGACAATAGCGCGTTTGTATGATCCATTAGGCATGCTAGCCCCTGTTATCTTCAAGGCTAAATGTATACTTCAGAATGTCTGGCTGTCCCGCTTTCATTGGGATGATCCAGTACATCCGAATGTTACTCAGGAATGGAAGACATCCAGCCAGCAACTTCCCAGTCTAGAAAATATCAGGATTACGAGATTCATCCTTTTTTCGGACACTAAGGAAGCACGAGTTTTCGGATGCTGTGACGACTCACAGAAGGGTTTCGCAGCTGTGCTTTTTTGCGCACTGTATCGTGCTCAGGGCGAGTGAAGGCATGCTTACTTAAAGCTAAAACGAAATTAGCCCCTACCAAAACCGTTTCGATTCCTCGTCTTGAGCTTGCAGCAGCTCACCTTCTTGTGAAACTCAAGATTTCAATTAAGCGACTGTTGGACACTGTTTTAGTCTCAGAGGTCATCTACTTTACCGATTCCACTATCGTATTGGCATGGCTGGGGAAGTCACCGTTTGAATTACAGACATTCGTTGCGAACCGTGTGGCGTTTATACTTGACCATTCGGAAGTATGCAAATGGTATCACATATCAACCTCAGAGAATCCTGCAGATCTGGCTTCACGCGGTTCACATCCCGAGGAGTTGATCATTCCTTATGGTAGGCGGCACCAGAGTGGTTGCAGCAAACTCCGCTTTTGCTTTTTCGCCCTCCGGAGCTTCCCTATAAGGTTCCAGAACTTCGCCCCCTGTGTCTTTCGTTCTCAGCTGCAGCGAAGGAGAGTTGATGCATGAATGTTAATGCAATGAATGTTAGAGTTAATGCACGACATTCTAATTACGGAACTATGACCCGCGCTCTTGCCTACGTGCTCAGGTTCATTGCTAATGTGAGAGCACCTCAAGTGAAGAGAACTCTTCCCCCTTTCACCAAACGAGATAGACAACGCTCTTACTGCTTGCGTTAAGGCGGTGCAGCAATCTCATTTTACGAAAGAGTTTTTCTGGAAGGAACATAGAGCGCTTTCCTAGCGACTTTTGACCTTGCCGGCCTTTGTTGTTGATATTGGAGTCATCAGGGTGGGCGGACGGTTAGAGAATGTAGATCTACCCTACCATGGCAAGCATCCAGTTATCCTACCGGGAAATGCTCATTGAACAGGCCTACACATAGATCACTATCACCTAGTACATTATCACTTGGATGCAAAGGCCTTACAAGCTTTCTGAGACGAAGATTTTGGATTTCTCGCCTGAGACAAACGGTTCGTGCCCGTCTAGCAAAATGCCTGACATGCTTTCGGATGAAGGCACACCCTGTACATCCCTTCATGGGAAACTTGCCGACGCCAAGAGTTAGTCCAGGTAGACCCTTCACAACAATAGGAATAGACTACGCTGGTCCGTTCTCAGTCAAGCAAGGCAGCCGTCGCACTGCACCCATCTCGAAAGCCTATCTGTCGGTATTCGTTTGCTTCGCAACAAAGGCGGTCCACCTGGAAATTGTGTCGTCTTTGTCGACTGACTCCTCTCTTGCTGCATTCGACAGATTTATTGCCCGACGTGGACTACCTGATCGAGTTTACTCTGACTGTAGCAAAAACTTCGCCGGAGCGGCCCGCACCATTCGGCCTTCTTTGCGTGGATTAAAGATAAAAAGACCCAAGACGCAATACTACGTCACACCGGAGGCAAATAAATTCACTGGGTGTTTATTCCTTCTTATGCGCCTCACTTTGGCGGGCTTTGGGAAGCGGCAGTCGAATCTGCCAAATACCATCTGTGCAGAGTCATAAAGGATACAGCATTAACCTTTGAGGAGCTAACTACGGTAACTAGTAGAGTCGAAGCTATTCTAAACTCTCGCCCTTTATGCCCCCTAAACGGTGATCCAGGCTATGAAGGGGACCTAGTGTTACTGATCAACCCTCAAACATCACCACTTCATCGGCCAACCACGCGAGTTATCACTTCCCATCCAGAAGAGGACGGAATTGTACGCGTAGTAAGCATTAAAAACGCCTTCGGTTTTAGTTGGGCGGCAGTTCGACAAGTTATTTCATTTTATTTGGGTTTGTTTTGTATTTTTTGGTTTATTCATTTAAACAGGTCAACTTTCATCAGCGAGCGTCAACGCCTGCCTTTCCAGGGATGCTACTTCTGGCATAACACATAAATCATCAGGTGAGGAGTCGGCAGCCAATTAGCCCTGACCTCCCCACCTTCATCCCAGTCGTCCTCCCTGGATAAGGGTGGAATAGTCCATGTGACCCAGTTTGAGTACCTGGGCGTGCTGCTGGATTGGAAGCTTTCTTTTAAGCCCCATATCCAGTGGGTGGCCTCCAGATGTCTCAACTTGTACCAGGGAATAAAAAGAGTAGCCCGTGGTGAGTGGGGGCTGAAGACTGGTGTGGCGCTAACCATTTATAGGGGCGTAATAGAGAATGTCGCAGCGTACGCAGCTGCCTGTTGGGCCGACAAGCTTAACATGCAGTCCTGTACAGCGGCACTCTGTTGCGGATGCAAAGAGCAATTTTATGCTCTGTAACAAGGGCCTACGCGACATCATCCACGGCTTCCTTACCGGTGGGCGCTGGTGTGTTGCCGCTTGATCTCCTTATTGAGATGAGAGCCCTTACCTATAAGTTTAAAAAAGGGGTCATGATTATCCTCAATGGTGAGGAGCTGTCCAGTCAGATACCTACTACTCTTGCAAGGAATAAGATCCGAGAGTATGAGATTGGGAAGTGGCAAAGACGCTGGGATGAGGCAGAAACAGGAAGAATCACATATGAGTTCTTCACAAATTTGTATCACAGACTATCGATACGGTGGCTGGAGCTATCCCAAACCGTAACGCAATATTTCACGGACCACGGGAAGTTCAATTCTAAGCTCAATGAGTTGGGTTTGAAAGATTCCCCGAATTGCGAGTGCGGTGAACGGGACACAGTGCATCACGTTCTCTTCCGATGTTCTCTCCTCGACGAGGCAAGAATCCATATGGAATTCAAGCTGAAAAGGAGGGGAGAGAATTGGCCGGGAGAATGTAAAGAGTTAGTGAAGAGTGCTCAAAATTTTAAAGACTTTGCTCAGTTTGCTCGAGAAGTAGCGGTAATGCGCCGGACTAGACGGATATGTAGAGGTCCGCCTCCACGTGGCAGGGATGGAAACTTGCCTACATAGTAGGCAAGGCTAAGTGACCATAGGCACCGGTTTTGGCGCTATGCGCTAGGTACGGTGGCCAGGAGTGTGCTGAATTTTGAATTTTGGCCTCCCCACCAATGCACCTACACACAGGGCTACTGTGCCCTTTCTACAGTAGTACGTCTAGAAGCTTTGACTAGATAAGCGTCAATTTTTGTGACCACAAATTTCTATTGAGGTAGGTTATAGGTTATAACAAACAACCTTGACGAAGATTTTTGGAATTCTCTAGCCATACCTCCAAGTGATAAGGCCATCATTTTTCCAAGTTTTCTACACATCACAACTCAGCGTTTTCCTTCTACTCGACGGACTCACAACATCTTTTTCACACTTCATTCGTCATCTCGTGAATCAAAACAACTGCCCAGCTTCTTACACGTCATTTATTCATTCGTATTGTAAATATTTCATTGTACTATTTTCTTTACTAACCTACTAACTCAATTAGAAAATTAAAAAGATTTAATTTAAGCTATATTTAATTGGTATCAATATCAACTCCTATCTCTTTCCTACTTTACAGTCCACTAAATAAATCGTCAAATGTAAACTAAAAACTATACTCCTGGATAAAGTGACATACATTACTTGATTATTTATTTATATAAATTTGATTCGCTAAAAGAATGTTCACTTCTTATTAAATGTATTGTGATATATCTTGTGCTATCAAGTTGAAATGTTGTTAGTATGTGATGTGTTGTAGTTGTGGTAGTAGTTTGTACAGGACGAGCGGTTTAGTAAAGGGCTTGTGTGTATGTTCAAAGAGAATAGAAGTAATAAGAATAATTAAGAAAACATGGTAGATTAAATTAAATATATTATCTTTAAAGAATTTTAAAGACTTTTCAATAACACAGTAATTATGTTTATAAATCAATTATTTATCTATATTAAGTGCAAAACTCTTATGTTTTAACTTATAGCTTGCACTGATGCTAAGAGAGCGATAGACAAGTATTCTGACTGAATGTCTATTTCAGACTGTTCTTGTTTGAAGCAGGATGCAGACTGTTCTTCTTTGAAAGCAGAATATAGACTGTCCGAAAGAATGCCTTCTCTTGTTAGTTCAAATCTTCCCCTGTGAGAAGGGGTAGACAATGCTAATCGAGTTCTATGAACTCTAAAAGGCAATGGTGGTCTTCTACCTCAATAGTCTCTTTTGCCAGCGAATGTTACATTTTCTTCATAATTTGATAATTTCAAATAAAATATATTTTTATATTTCTGGCATCCATCACAAAGTATTGACAAGTGTATGCTTTCAAAAACGAAGTTTAATAAAGATAATTTATTATTATTGTGAACCCAAAGAGGCGTTGGCGGAGTAGTGAGAGGTAGGGAAGAGTTCATCGAGTGGGAAGAGGTTATGCTTTAGTATTTTGTCTTTTGGTTGAACGAGTTCCTTGTGGATGTCAGGATAACTAGAGTTTAATCCAACTCTAGTTCTCTAGTCACTAGTGAGTAGATTTTAGTACTTTTTTTTTTAAGAATTTCTTTCAAATTTTAAAATTCTTGATTTAATAATTGCCACATTATTAAACTGATTAATTAAATGAAATTATTTATTGTAATAAAGTATTGAAGGTTGAGAGTGTTGTAGAGTAGTTAATGTTTTGTTTTCAAAATAAATAATATAATTGCTTTATTTCTAGGGTATTAACATCAGAAAGGATATGGATGTAAATACAAGAATATACATAATTCCAAAAGAAACGGCGCAGAAAGAAAATTTATTTGTCGAAGGATTGAATACATATCGTGATGACTATCTTTATGACTATGAGGAAGTGAGACATATGGTCGGAATGGAAGCTAAACGATACAAAACTTATCAAGATGAAAATTTAATATCAGCTATAAAAAGAGTGGTTTGTCTTTATTGTTTACAGTATTATTAAGATAATTCTTCATAATTATTGGACCCTTAAGAAGGTTCGTATATATATATATATATATATATATATATGTGTGTGTGTGTGTGTGTGTGTGTGTACAATCAGCCACACACAAAAAATCTGGTGCAAAACACTTACACAACTTTCTCTGTATGCCCATGTTTCGACAGAGTTTCCTGTCTTTATCAAGGCATTAATCTAAAAAACCAATACAATGAGGAACCACAATGCATTAATAACATAGTAAAATGCAGCATAAGAATAACAAAAACAAAAAAATTTAAAATAATATTGATCTTGCATATAAATAGTCGTGGAGATGTGGAGAAAGAATTTTTAATCATACACATTTGTTACATCGCAGAAACATAAAAAAGAAAATTAAAAGTTACTAGTTACTTGAGGAAATTTTTTGGGGTGAGGTAGGTGAAAGGGAATTCTAGGTCATGTTTTGAAAAAACCGTTATACAACGCTGACAAATTATTAGTGTCATTACGAAAATTAAAAGAAAATTTATTTCTTTTGATATATGTCATTTCTAAAATATTTCTCTTTCTTCTGTTAGTTTCTTTTGCTAGTATTTTTGTTTTAGAAAAATATAATTTATGTTTTTTTCCTTAAAATGTTTCGTCAGTGCAGTATTGTGTTGTCTTGTAATTTTTATTTCTGCAGTCGTATTCATGTTGGTACATTCTGTTTTTTTTAAATATTGTGTTGTTTGTGATATGCTCCGCGGGAGAGTATTACGCCCGAAAGAGCTCCCACCAATTGAGAGGTGTTGGCTAAATAACCCTCTAACAGGAAAATTGTTATATTTGAATTGAAATTGAAAATCGTTCAGAAACACAATAGTTTATTTGTTAATTATAAAAGTATGGCACTTACATACTTCAATCCAATATGAAATAAATATTCACAACAAAACGGAAAGTGATGGGCGATGGTGCAGTGATAGATGAAGCGGCTGTTGGCTCTGAGTCTGAATGGCTGGTAGCTATGAATCTTGTATGTAGATGTATGAGAAAAAAATTCTCTTGAGAGACACTTGAGTGCTGAGCCGTGATGGGGCCCCACAAGAATCGTCCACAGGGTGCAACGATCTGTTTTTCTCTAACGAGATGAAAAACTAATGATGAAAAATATTCACCAATGGCGCTGTGTCGCTATTACATGTAACAAAATGTGTGTCTCTCGGACAGATCCAGCTCGACTACTGATTTGTTTGTGAGAGAATTGCAGCCAGCGCGTGGACTTTGATTCCATACAATTACAAAACGAAAATATTATATAAATAGATTAAGTTCTACTTCTGCTGAACTCTGAATTTTTTTTTATAAACTTTAACATACCGCCCACCATTTTTTAGTAGAAAAAATCCGGCTAAACTATAAAAATGAATACAATGTAAGTTGTGCAGAATAACATACAGATTCAGGTTGCATTAAGTTGGAAGCAGAGGTGCCAGTTGTGTGACAGGCCTAACATATTCTCCATTTGGAGTCCTAAGTTTAACAACCCGGGTCACTCCGTCAATTCCCGGATAAGTTTCGATAATTCGGCCAGTAGGCCATTGAAGTGGAGAAGCCTTAGGTTCCTTCAATAATACTAAAGTATCAACCTGTATATTCTCTAGTTGTTCCTTCCACTTAACCCGTTGTTGAAGGGAATTTAGATAGTCTCTCCGCCAACGTGACCATATGTGTTGAATGCATTGTTGCAAGAATTGCCCCCGGGATAAACGATGAATAGGAGTTTCTCGGAAATTATGCTCCGGACACCATTGGAGCCCCAATCAAAAAATGTCCTGGAGTCAAAACATCATATTCATGAGGTGCATTGGAAAGTGGATAAAGAGGGCGTGAATTTAAAATGGCTTTTATACGAGTAGATAGTGTCACCAGTTCTTCAAAAGTAAAAGATCGCCCATATAGCACCCGATACAAGGGATGCTTAAAGGATTTAATTCCTGCTTCCCAGATTCCTCCAAAGTGAGGAGCTGCTGGTGGGATAAATTCCCAAGGTACTTGCTGGTTATTAAGATGGTTCTTGATAGAGGTCTGAACTTCCTCGGTTCTAAGCCATGTTTACAAATTCCTTAGATACCTCTCAGCACCGATAAAATGTGTGCCATGATCAGAGAGGATCTTCGACGGCAGTCCTCGCCTAGCAATGAATCTGTCTAAACTTGCCAAAAACGCATCCGTTGACAGTTGAGAAACGATTTCAAGATGAAAAGCCTTTGTGCTCAAACAGACAAGTAAGGCAAGATAGGATTTTAACAACGTCGAGTTGCGACGTTTGGTCTCTTTGGTCATGAATGGACGGCGAAGTCTATGCCTGTGTTTATGAAACATTTGCCCTGCTCGAATCTTGTTCGTGGAAGGTCACTCATGTATGGAGTGATAGCCTTCTTGCAGAATTTGGAGCACGTTGCACACGGACGTATACGAGATTTTATTAACCGACGACCGGATATAATCCAATAACTTCGTTGAATTAATGAATACAAGAGTTGAGGACCCGCGTGTAGATAACATTTATGACAGTAATCGAGTAAGAGTTCCGAGAAATGAGATTTATAAGGACGTAATATTGGAAATTTAGCCTCGTATGTTAAGGGACTATTAGTTAACCTTCTGCCCACCCTGACAATTCCCCCTGAATCTATAAATGGGGACAAAGAGTGTAGAGACGAATTCTTGGAGTTATTTAGAGGCACTTCCAAATGAAAATGAAGCCACTGAGTAGCCTGTATCAAGGTCAATTTCGCTTTATGCAGTTCATTTAATCCCAACGTTCCTATCTGTCTAGCGGTTGATTCTCTTTTCAGTTTGTTCACGAATCTCAAAACGTAAGCGAATGTTCTAAGTAATCTTGTATAGGACGAAAATCTTCCTATTATTTCAATAAAGCTCGAGGAAGACGATTTGTTAATTAAAGTTACTGCCCTCGATTTCATTTCGGGAACAGGAAAAGTGGATTGATTCGAGATAGGCCATGTTGAGGAAGAATCGTTTAACCACTGGGGCCCATGCCACCACAGCTTTTGATTAATGAGCGCCGCAGGGGAAAGCCCACGTGACGCAACATCTGCGGCATTATCATTAGATCCTACATGGTACCAATTATTCACATCAGAGTGTTCCAATATAATCGTTACTCGATTCGCCACAAAGGTTTTCAATGTATGAGGCGGTAAGCGAATCCAGCTTAGCACGATACTAGAATCCGAGAATAGAAAAGTGGAATCAATAGACAATGGTTTCAGAAAACTTTGAATACTTAGTAACATTTGTGTTAACAAAACTGCTGCGCACAGTTCAAGTCTGGGTACAGATAGAGGTTTTAATGGGGCCAACCGCGTTTTTGCGAGTAAAAGTGTTGTTTCAACAGACCCTGAGCAATATTGGTTACGCAGATAAATGCAGGTTGCATATCCCAACTCTGAGGCATCGGCAAATCCTGAAATAGATTCATGACATTGTTTCGATGAGAAAACGCATCGAGGGATGCGTAATTCCCCTAGTATGGGTAATTCAGAACAAAATTCGTTCCAGGATTCTGCAATCATCTGTGGGACTGGTTCATCCCGATCTAACTTTAGAGTCCACAATTTTTGCAACATAGACTTGGCTTTAAAAATAACCGGAGCGAGGTACCCCAGGGGGCCATACATTCGCGCTATCGTGGACATTATGCCTCGCTTAGTTAGTATAACTTCATGAGGGCGAATATTATAAGCAATACAATCTAGCTTGGGTCCCATTTCATTCCCAGTACTTTGATACACGGATTATCCGTATCCGCGAAGCAAATAGGAGTCTCTTGAACATCATGCTGTGACATTAACTCTTTCGAATTACTTGACCATTTCTTTAAGGTGAACCCTCCCTTTTTCAGTAATTGTACTAACTCCTTTTGCAGTTGTATGGCGGCTTCAAAGGAATCAGCGCCCGTAAGGATATCGTCGACATAGATTTCATTTAATAAAGTATAAGATGCTAGTGGATAAGGAGAACCTTCGTCAAACACTAATTGTCGTAACGTGCGTATAGCTAAAAAGGGGGAGCAAGCCAATCCGAAAGGCAGACGGTTCAATTCAAACTGTGATAAAGAGTCAGAACTGTTGAACCTATACAGAAAATGTAAATATTGGCGATCCTCAGGATGCACCAAAATTTGTAAATACATTTGACAAATATCAGACGTAATTACAAAACGATTTTGTCTAAAGTTTAATATTACATTTTGAATATCTAATTGGAGTTTGGGACCTACTAAAAGTTTATCATTTAATGAGCCTAGTTCTGTTGACGCGGAAGCATCAAAGACAATTCGCACTTTGGTAGATGTACTTTCTTTCCTTACACAGTGATGTGGGAGAAAATATTTACCCATTTGAAGTGTTTTATTTATGTTATTTAAGTTTAAGTAGTCACGAATAATTTGGGAATACTCCTCTTTTAGAGAGGGATCTTTATCTAGGCGGTACTCGAGCCTCCGGAATCGTTGTGCAGCCAATTTATATGAATCGCCCAATTGGACAGAAGTTGGCTCTTTGAATGGTAATTTAATCATGTACCGTCCAGTTTCGTCCCGAGAGTGATTCTTAACAAAATGCGCCTCACAATGGATCTCTTCTGGACTATGACTAGACACCGAAGGTACAGATTCAATCTCCCAAAATTTCTGGATGAGATGATCTAATGGTTCCTTCTCAGTGGAAGGGTTTAAGGTCATTAAAGTCATAGAGGGGTTTGAAACTTCACAATTTATTCCCATTTTTCCTACTACAATCCATCCGAAAATAGTGTTGATAGCATTAGGGTATCCGTTTCTGGAAATTATTGAATCTCCTAAAAGAATTTCGCTAAATAAATCTGCCCCAAGGAGAAAATCGATCTTTCCGGGTTTCCAGAAGAAGGGATCTGCTAATTTATAATTTTCAAAATGTTTCCTTATGTAATTCTTTTATCCCTACCCCACACACACACACCCACTCACTCACACACACTCACACATAGGAATAGGGTAAGAAGAGGCGAATGCTGCTTAATTTTAGTTTATTATTAACAAACATAAATTTTATTACTCTTTCATGGTTATCAGCCGATGGATTTCAAGCAAACATACAAACATAATCTTTAACCTCAAACAAAGGAAAACAATATCTTCTTGTTACAACTATACGTAATATCTTACTGGACTAACTTACACACTAACAATTATGTACAACTTAACAACTAAACCAATAATTATAACTTACACACTAAACAATTATTTACAACACCCTAACCCACGGTCTTAGAAGTTAGCGGGTCACTCTGGCAATATAGATGGGTCAGTTATTTGCGCCACAGGGTACACAAAAGCTCACCTCAATACTTTTGAATAAGTTGACTGCTAGTTAGCTCACACTGGTTTCTCCTTAGCTTTTGCCCTAGGCTCGGCTGCCCTACTACTGACCCATCTCTCATCTGCCAGCGGTTCCCCACTCCACTATTCACCTAGCCACGCCCATAAGCTGGCTTGCATTCCCTTCTTCTCTTCGCCCGTTTTGTGTGTGGGAAAGTAGGGCACTTTGCTCGTGAGTGCAGTCAACGGGCGACACACAAAGGTGTAGCGACATGTTCATCCCGAGAGACATCTTCCCCAAAAGACTTGGGCCCGATGGAAGCCCCACCGTCGAGCGCCCCTCATTGCCAGGGGCCTCATTTATAATCCCAAACGTTTCTTCTATTCACCCCCGCGGGTTGTTACTAAACATGAAAGTGGGGGCTAAGGAACTACATCTTCTCGTGGATAGTGGTTCCGAAATCTCTATTTTAAAAGAATTCATCCCCGGAGTACTAGTACAGTCATCATCAGTGAAGGCAACCGGGGTAATGGGTGGCATGGTACCAATAAAAGGCGAACAGAGGTTATCGTGCGAAATAAATGATATGAGGGTGGACCATACTTTTGTCATAGCCGAAGTGGCAACAAAAGGAGAAGATGCCGGTAGAGCATTTTTTGTACAATTTTGCGGTTGTAGCTAATCACGGAGGCTGGACAGATGCGGAGCGGTTAATGGTTTGTCGGCTGAAGCTCACTGGGGCAGCTGCTAATTACATAGCCGGCTTCCCAGAGTTGTTACAACCCTCGGCTACGTACAAGCAGTTAGAGGAGATCTTGAAAAATAGATTTACTGTTAAGACGACTCCCGAGGAGCGCCTCCTTGCGTTAAACTCAGTAGAGCAATCCCCAGGAGAAGATGCACAGCAGTTTGCAGACCGGTGCCGCCGTTTAGGCGAACGAATCTTGACTCCAGAGTCGACCTCGCAAGAGGTAGTGTGGACCAGTGCCCACGTTGAAAAAGTTTGTACTGACCCTGCCAGGACCCTTTGTATAGTACCTCGTCCCCTCCCCTTACGTTATTCCTATTTATTGGTCCCTACCTTTTGCTTGCCTGATCACCTTTCCCTTCCCGACATCTCCAGACGGGAACTACTTGTAGGCGAGAGCCCTACCTCTAACCCTTGCTCCCCATCGAGCCCACCGATTGATTACGTAAATCGTCGACCGAGGAGGCGTGCTGAACCCCAGAGGGAGGAATAAGTGGGTGCTTGTGTGTATCGGTGTGAGTTCAACCCCTCCTCCTCCACCCCAAAGGAAATTCCTTTAATAAGAAAAAATATATAGGAGAATGCTGGGAAAGAAAATAATAATAATAATAAACAAAAATAGATGTCGGGAAGGGAAAGGTGATCAGGCAAGCAAAAGGTAGGGACCAATAAATAGGAATAACGTAAGGGGAGGGGACGAGGTACTATACAAAGGGTCCTGGCAGGGTCAGTACAAACTTTGACCCTAGGCACGCAAGGGCAGCCCGACTCACCTCACACATGGAATGCTAGAGAGAGAAGTAACGAGTTCACTACTAGACTCTCTACAACTACCTATTTGGAAGCAGAAGGGAGCACAGCCTATCTGGGAGAACCAGCTCAGCCAACGCGACCCAGTAATGGACAAGGATGACTGGAGGAAGTGTCAAGAAGAAGAGGAAGAGGAGGAGGAAGAAGAAGAAGAGGATAGTTCGTGTGGAGGTATTCCAAAGTTCATCGTGGAGCACTTCGTCAGCACACTTTCGAAAGTGGAGATTGATGCTGTCAAAAGAGTAATCTCCACTTTTGAAAAAGGAGGAATATTGTAAGGGCTAGCGAAGAGAAGAAGGGAATGCAAGCCAGCTTATGGGCGTGGCTAGGTGAATAGTGGAGTGGGGAACCGCTGGCAGATGAGAGATGGGTCAGTAGTAGGGCAGCCGAGCCTAGGGCAAAAGCTAAGGAGAAACCAGTGTGAGTTAACTAGCAGTCAACTTATTCAAAAGTATTGAGGTGAGCTTTTGTGTACCCTGTGGCGCAAATAACTGACCCATCTATATTGCCAGAGTGACCCGCTAACTTCTAAGACCGTGGGTTAGGGTGTTGTAAATAATTGTTTAGTGTGTAAGTTATAATTATTGGTTTAGTTGTTAAGTTGTACATAATTGTTAGTGTGTAAGTTAGTCCAGTAAGATATTACGTGTAGTTGTAACAAGAAGATATTGTTTTCCTTTGTTTGAGGTTAAAGATTATGTTTGTATGTTTGCTTGAAATCCATCGGCTGATAACCATGAAAGAGTAATAAAATTTATGTTTGTCCATGTCTTCTCCCATAATAAGGTACCTTATACGCTTCAGAAATAGGAAGGGCGCGTCAAACCGAGTCCAATGATACCCAACAACCCTATATTTAGGCAAAAGGAACTTAGAAAAATTCAATTGAGAGGCCTGAAAAGAAAACTTCCGGTGAGAGCAATTTAAATAGAATTTAAAATTCTCTCTCACTTATATATTACTACTTACAACTTATAGAACTAAATTTTTTCACCAAAACCGCCGAGCGACGTCGCGTTTATGAAATAACGCTCGAGCGTCATTCAAGGTCGGCGTACTAGCGTATTCTGTCCACCTATTCCCCTACCACTTAATACTGCTAACTTAGTACAGCCGCCGAGACCCCGCACACCTGTCACCAGTGTAATTCTTTTATCCCTACCCCACACACACACACACACACACCCTCACTCACACACACTCACACATAGGAATAGGGTAAGAAGAGGCGAATGCTGCTTAATTTTAGTTTATTATTAACAAACATAAATTTTATTACTCTTTCATGGTTATCAGCCGATGGATTTCAAGCAAACATACAAACATAATCTTTAACCTCAAACAAAGGAAAACAATATCTTCTTGTTACAACTATACGTAATATCTTACTGGACTAACTTACACACTAACAATTATGTACAACTTAACAACTAAACCAATAATTATAACTTACACACTAAACAATTATTTACAACACCCTAACCCACGGTCTTAGAAGTTAGCGGGTCACTCTGGCAATATAGATGGGTCAGTTATTTGCGCCACAGGGTACACAAAAGCTCACCTCAATACTTTTGAATAAGTTGACTGCTAGTTAGCTCACACTGGTTTCTCCTTAGCTTTTGCCCTAGGCTCGGCTGCCCTACTACTGACCCATCTCTCATCTGCCAGCGGTTCCCCACTCCACTATTCACCTAGCCACGCCCATAAGCTGGCTTGCATTCCCTTCTTCTCTTCGCTAGCCCTTACACTTATATCAATGGGCACAGGGGATACCGGTAATTTTTCCGTTATATGCGGTACAGTAACAGCGTTGGTTCTTAATTCTAAAGATGAATCCCTTGGAGTCAGGATACAAGGTACTTGGTACTTTCCGCCCTTAATGGGCGTATCGGCAAATCCACTAAGTTTTTGTGGGTTGGTTACACAATGTAAACCTAATGCGTTAGCACAGGACGTAGTTATGAACGACCTCTGTGATCCGCAGTCTATGAGGACTCGAATTGGGAATAATTCCTCATTAACCTGAATATTCGCTATTGCTGTGCCTAATAGAACATTAATTTCTTGGGCACCAGAAGTGGAAAAGATAACTCCCTTTTCACTTTCTGAAGTAGCGGGTTGTTTTGAATGTTCCAATCTATCCTTAGGGGGTGGAGACAATCCCGAGTTAATTGTGACTCCACTTCTAGTTTGTTCATTCGACTCAGTAACATGAGTTTTGGAGACGTTTCGTTTGGAAGGCTGACTAATAGTAGACAATTCACTCCTTGAAGAGGAGAAATGTAAAAGGGTATTATGTTTCTTATTACAATGTCTACATAGTTTAGTAACGGAACATTTGGAAGAATTATGAGCACGTAAACAGTTAGAACATAATTTCAAACATTTAATGCGTTCAAAACGCTGATAAGGAGTGAGGGATAAGAATTTTGTGCACTGATACAAACGATGATTGCCCTACACTTGATGAATTGAAACCTTCAGTGGACATTAAAACTTGTTTAGAAATTTTATCACACTTAGCTGAGGGAACTGATGAAGCTATCCCAGTAGCCATTGTCATCGATTGAGCCTGCAGCATAACACGCTCCTTATGAATAAATTCTGCGAAATCTTTAAAGGTTGGAATTGATGAGTGATCAGAGAACTCCTGATCAAAACGTTCTCGAGTCTTCAGATCAAGTAATCTCATTGACAAGGACCACAGAATAACTCCAGCAGCATCGGGCAAATCTAAATTAAAAAACGCATTAGCACTCTCCAATACAACCTCAGAAAACTGCTCTAAAGCATGATAATTCCTTTTGGTTAAAGGTTTAAATGTGAATACTTTATTCAAATAATTAGTTGCTTGAAGACGTTTACTATCATAACGGACAGTCAATGCCTTCCAAGCCTGAGCATAATCCTGGGAAGTAACAGGAATGGAGGAAATTGCATGAGCAGCAGAACCTTTCAAAGAAGACTTGAGATAATGATATTTCTGTATTGGACTTAATCTGATATTTGAATGAATTAAGGAAATAAAGGTATCTTTAAAGGAAGCCCAAGTAGTAATATCACCTGAAAATGTAGGTAAAGTTATGGGAGGTAGCTTTATAAAAGGTTGAGTTTCACAAGGATTTGAAACATTAGCAAATGGTATAGGATTTGAAGTATCAATATTTTCCCTTGTGTTAAAAGATAAGGCTTCATAGTAAACACTTCGAGGGTTTATTCTTAGAATACTTAATCTTTCTACACATTCGGCCCTTTCCAGAGATGACGCAAGTCTTATGGCTTCATTAACAAGTTTCAAAATTTTTTTTATAAGTGTCGTCAATACGCGACAATCGCACTTGAAGCAAGGGAAATTTACTTGGGTCACTTACAGAGGCGTGATCTACTGCTTTTGTTTCTTTTAGATCATCGATCAAGTCATTTACTTCATCTTCTAGATCACTTAATCTTAACTCTGACTTACTAGCATCACCTTTCGGAGGCATTATTAACTTTTAATACAAAGAATTTGACAAAAACCTGAACACACAATGATGAGAAAATATCTGTCAAAATTCAAAGAAAGAAAAAGACAAGAGATAGTATTATTAAATATTACCTTATTATTTGTGAGTAAAAATTATTAATCTCTCAAACCGTCAACAACTCCACTGCCTAATAAAGGAAACTGAAGTGAATAAATGCTCTGTCTCACAAATGGCACCTACTGTTCCAAAAAGAAAACACAGAAGTACATACCTATGGACAAACATCAGTACATATGAATAAACATTTTCACAGAGATTATTATATTTCTCTGACGAACTATATTCAGTATTAATCCTAAAATGTAAACCCAATCTAAATTAAATACGAAAATAAATCACACACAATTTTTTTTTTTTTTTAATTAAACTAATTAATACTTTAATTTTATCTAACTGAGTATCCAATCACTGACACTTTAGCTATGATATTTATTAATGATAATGATTAATGATTATGATTATGAATATAATTTATAAATAAATATAAATTTAAATATAATTCCAGCCTATATTAATTAATTTGGCTGAAGCAATAGCAAACAATTTCCAAATGTAGATTTCAAGTGTCAGTTAATCTGGGTCTCTGAGGGTTATTAATATTTTTATTTTTAACAGAGAATTTTGATGCTTATTAAATCCAGGTCGGAGGACCAAATATGTTTGTGATATGCTCCGCGGGAGAGTATTACGCCCGAGAGAGCTCCCACCAATTGAGAGGTGTTGGCTAAATAACCCTCTAACAGGAAAATTGTTATATTTGAATTGAAATTGAAAATCGTTCAGAAACACAATAGTTTATTTGTTAATTATAAAAGTATGGCACTTACATACTTCAATCCAATATGAAATAAATATTCACAACAAAATGGAAAGTGATGGGCGATGGTGCAGTGATAGATGAAGCGGCTGTTGGCTCTGAGTCTGAATGGCTGGTAGCTATGAATCTTGTATGTAGATGTATGAGAAAAAAATTCTCTTGAGAGACACTTGAGTGCTGAGCCGTGATGGGGCCCCACAAGAATCGTCCACAGGGTGCAACGATCTGTTTTTCTCTAACGAGATGAAAAACTAATGATGAAAAATATTCACCAATGTCGCTGCGTCGCTATTACATGTAACAAAATGTGTGTCTCTCGGACAGATTCAGCTCGACTACTGATTTGTTTGTAAGAGAATTGCAGCCAGCGCGTGGACTTTGATTCCATACAATCACAAAACGAAAATATTATATAAATAGAATAAGTTCTACTTCTGCTGAACTCTGAATTTTTTTGTATAAGCTTTAACAGTGTAGTTTGACCAACATAAACGACTGGACATTGTGTACAGTCTATCTGGTAAATTTAGCTGGTTTCTAAAATCGATAATGGATTCAAAGCGAGAAATAAATCCGCTCCAGTCAGGTCTCCCAGAGAATTTAGGAATTGACTGCACCGGATAAGAAGCATTGGAAGTGTTAATAGAAGAAGGTGCAGTAGACACAGTAGTATTAATATATTGATCAATGCTAAGCCTAGTAGAGCTCACTGGTGATGTGGAAGCTCGAATTAATTTAGATAATTTTTGCACAAGCTCTGTGTAACGATCGCTAACAGCCTCCAACTGTTGCTCGAGAGTCTCAAGGGAAAGGTCAGGTAAGGCTTCAGTTAGCTCCTGATAGGGAGTGAGCTTTCGGTTGTCGTTATTGTAGGCATTTTGAAGCGAATCTAAAAGGGCTTGGTAGTCAGTCACGGAGGTAGATGTGGAGTGAGATTCCCTATCAATTTCTGATTGAATTTGGTTATAACCGCGAATAGCTGAACGGCATATGCGATTAAATACCTTGGCAGACAGATTGGCTGACATGGTGAAACAAAGGAAGTCACTAGAGCACAAAAGTTAAAAAAACAATTCAAATAGTAGAGTGAAAAGGCACACTTAACCTACGAAGTAATAAGCATACCAAGATGTATAAATGTGGATCACAACTTCAAATCAAATATAATAAAATGTATCTAAAAGCATAAAGAAATGTAAGTGTACAATCAGAACCAAATATAAAATAAGGTATACAAAATACAAGAATCAAATACAAGGCAATATATAAAAAATATAAACTCAAGGAGTCAAATGGTTATCACAAGACCGGAAATAGGTGCTAAGGGGGGTGCACGCTAAAGGTTGGTGCTTATCCGCGCTCCTTAATACACGCAGGCAATAAAGCCAGTAAAATACTAGACAAGGCTAGCTTAAATAGTGATGATGACACTGCGTTCAAAATAAGTGGCACTCAAGCTAAGGGGTCGTAAATCCCTGAGATTGGGGTCACTAGATAAGATGAAGATGATTTAAGGGGAAATTTATAAAGTTCCTTACCGGATGAAGCCAGAAGAAAACGGCCCAGAACGGAAATAAAACTTATCCTCTGGTAGTAATTTGGAAACGGCCCAAAACGCAAATAAAAAATAACCTCTGGTAGTAATGTGGAGTATTTAGTTGTAAATACACCACTTGCTGGAGATCAGGAATCAGGTGGCCGAGAAATAAGAATTAGTCTTTTTGTGATTCAAGCGACTATACATTTATTTTCGATCACTACATCATGTTTAGGTGATGATAACCCAAAACCCAGTCTTCAGCGGGCAACGTTGTTGTTCAACGCACTGGTAATGGACTGGATTATGCTGTAGTAGCACATGCAGATCCAAGGTACTGGCGTCGGAAACGGCAGATGTAGAAGCAAGCCCCCACGATCCGGTTTCTTGAGAATGGAGGACCAGCTCTAACCTGAGAAAGAGATCAGAGCAAATGTTAAGTAGAGAAATGTTGTATGAACCCTTAAATCACCTGAAAGAAGTAAAGGTAGAATAGGTCTTGTGATAATGAAGAAAAAATATGTAAGTATATAAGAAAAGCAATAGGGCATGTACCCTAGCTGATGTATTAATGAAAGTTTAATTAGCACTTGTTACAAAATGGTAAATGATAAATGGTAAGTGGGAAATACCTGACAATGAGGCTACCCTAGTCAGCACTAATGCAGTAGGCTAGAGTCGACTGGACACACTGTTGCTATGTAAAGTACAGCTACCAAGGTTCTGACATAAGGTTCCTTAAACACTTGGATGTTCAATATTAATAATCATCCAGAATAAAGGTAATAAGAATGTCATTACATTGGAGATAGTGCCAATTGAGTTGAGGAAGTCAGTTGCAGAAGTGTTGCGCAATATGGTTGATTGCGTTGTAAAGGTGAATAATTATCAGCAAATAAGTCAGACAGATGCCAGGTGTAAGGATATAATAATAATAATACTAGCCCAAATGTAATAAGGATGGTCGGATAAAAAAGGCTGACTTACCGCTTCAGGAATTAGTTCACCTGTGAAATTAATAATTATATGAATTATTATATTTCCTCTTGCAGATCTTGATGGAACATTGAAGAAAGTGATGCTGTTTCAACAAAAGTAAGCCGGCTGGGGCTAAAAGATGAAAACATCAGATTGCAGAAAACGTGCTGGTTGAAAAGCAATATGGAGTTGTGCCCAAAAAGCAACAGGTAGTAAGCGATTGTAAGACACCTCACTTGGCTCGACTTGAGTGCAACTGCGACTCGACTACACTGCCAACTGGGTGGAGTCTGTTTGAATATGCCTGTTGAATTAACCAAGTTAGGCAACATGATATACTGAAGAGTATAATTGAAAGAAGTGTATAGCACACTTATTTAATTTGACAATTAATAAAAGGTGTACATTGAAATGAATCTAACTAAATATAAAAATTAATAAAAATTAAAGATGGCTAACCGAACAGTGTGGCCAGTCAACTATATGTATAAGAAAATTGGGAGTCCCCCCCAAGAAGTATCCCTTTTATATTAATTTGCGTAGTAATACGCGACACATATATTACTTGGACCAAATTAGGAGAAACCCAAACTGTATCTATCGCACTCATACCTCTAGCAGTTATATCAGTGAAATGAGCTGGGCTATCACTCAATGTCCTACCATTTAACACCAAGTATCCAATCTCTTCCATGTAATTAACTAATTTTTTACCACTGGTATTATGGATAAGATCGAGCGAATCCCTTCTGCTTAATAACCTAGTACTCTTTAATATGCCTTCTTCTACTTGATTCATATTTCCAAGCCTTGCATTAAAATCTCCACCCAAGATAACATTTTCTAGATTACCAAAACTTTTTATACTAAACAATACGTCCTCTAATGATGCAATACACAGATCTGTATCTAAATCAGGACGCCAATAAAAATTGCCAACTGCGATTGTCACAGATTTAATTACGATCTTTACAGTTATATTTAAATAGGTAGATGTAAGTAGAGAAACATGATCACATTTATTTTTATCAACAAATATCATTAAACCACCACTTGGCCTTCCTTTATCTTCAAATTTTAAAGCTTTCGAAGAAAATACATAATAATTAGAAAGCCAAGTTGGTTTAATGAAATTATCAACAAAAGTTTCAGCAAGACAAATTACAGTATTAGTTAATAAGGAGTTCAAGCTTAAAACAAAATTTAAATATTATAATTTATAAACGGTTATTGCCTTTAATAAAGCCTTTTTCTATTTGTTTTACACAAAAAAAAAGCTAAGATTCGAATGAAATCTAAAAACATCTTCTCTCCATTTTTGTACCGTTAGTATTTTTTACCATAGTCAAAAAGGTTCTTTTTTCTTTCATTTACTTCTGCATGCTTTAGAGTTCTAAATTGTGCAAAATCTTTATTCTACTTAAACAACAAAAATAGTTAATAAAATATAATTAGTTTAGATAGAAACCATTTTTTTTCCGTTCCATCACGTCTATTCAATGTTTTGGTTTAAAGAAATGCATTCTATAAATGTATATTATGTTAACTATAAGGATTTTAATTTCTAACAATTACATTATATATCACCACTTCTTAGCAACAATTACCAAAAACTTTTAACTATAAGGATTTTAATTTCTAACAATTACATTATATATCACCACTTCTTAGCAACAATTACCAAAAACTTTTAACTATAAGGATTTTAATTTCTAACAATTACATTATATATCACCACTTCTTAGCAACAATTACCAAAAACTTTAACTATAAGGATTTTAATTTCTAACAATTACATTATATATCACCACTTCTTAGCAACAATTACCAAAAACTTTTAACTATAAGGATTTTAATTTCTAACAATTACATTATATATCACCACTTCTTAGCAACAATTACCAAAAACTTCACTTGCGTATTTTATTTTATTTAAAACTGGATTCTATCCAGACCATTCATCCAATCAAGATAAAGTCGCTTTTGAGATACAGTCCCTAATGACCACTCTCTTCTATTCTCTTCCGGCCTACCCTGCAATTAATTGCTGAAAAATAATCATCAAAGAGTTTTTAAAAGTATTCATTTTTCCCTTCTTTTTGTGCAGGATTCCTCGCTGTTGGATATTAATGTGAGCGAATGTTTACTTTCGAGTAAGGAGGGAATTTTGCAACCGCCCAAGTTAAAGGAGGACAAAGTTATGAAAGAAGTAATTTTAAAAGAAATGTTAACACAAAAATCTGAACGAGATTTCAAGATTGAAGCAAAAAAACTAACCTCATCAAAAGAGAATATATGTACTGTGATTGCTGTTGAGCAAGTGTGCACATCCCCAAAATATAGCAGTGAAGAGTCCTTGTTGGAAAAGACAGCCAATAAAGTGGATGACGGCATTACGGTCCATTGGCAAATAGACGAGGAACATCCAACAAGTGAAGAAACTTCGGATCTGATAAGAAAATCTATGAATTTTCAGCAAGATTTAATAAAAGACAAAGATATATCACCTACTAATACACAATCAATGGCGGCCACTAATGTACCCAATCAGGATGCGAAGGTTTCCCGTGACACTACCATCAAAGCCAGGGTTTCTCCATTTTTATTTGCAGCAACTAGCATGCTGACTGATGTCAGTCTGGAATCTATAAAGTCATCGGATAGCAATATTCTAGAGGAGAAAAACGGTGACGATGATTCTGATCTTGTACAATCGCAGGACTCAACGTCCGAAATTTTGGAAACTTCTTCAATTCTTGAAGTAGATTCCCAACTTGAACAAGAGTATTATGATGAACTTTTCAAATTCTTTCCAGTGTTTGAGCAGACTATAGAAAAGTCATTGAGGGACTGGCGGGTGGCCTTGTTACCGAAACAATTTCACAACAACCAATTCGTACAAACTGATTTACAAACGATGAGAAAACCGAATGATATGAAAGTGATGTTTGAACAATCTTTGAATAGTCTCCTTAGTGAAACTGTACTTCATCCTGCCAGGGTGAGTAATTAAGTGTAAATCGTTTGGAGTTCTTTTTTGTACATGTATATTTTGATTGATAATTGTATGTAACGTTCATTTACATTTAGAGCTGTCTGTTTAAGCAATGTTGGCTGGTATGTATGGACCAGTAAATCCCTTGAAAAATCCTCATTTACAAATCTACATTCTTACCATTAAATATTCTCTCAGTTCACTGTATGTACAGCTAGTTTGTTAAATTATCATTGTTTTTCAGATCTGATACCATAGTCGGTACTTATCTGTACATGAAATCATGCAGTGGCTAGGAGGGTCGATAAGAGGGAAGCAACAAGAAGTAGTTGCGGGATTAGTAAATTAGCGCGAAAAGCTGTCACTATGTATTTGTGAAGGGTTGCAAAATTGTGTCCTTCTACTAGTGTATGGGAGAAGGCACTGACAATCGCACTCCACTCCAAGCCTATTTCCAAGAATACAGATAATGAATCTGGGAAGGTTCTAGCGAGGATATCTCCTCCTTTAATATTCCTCTGGATGATAGCATCGTGAACTGTATTCAAGTCTCTTCCGTCTTTCCTTACAGATCTGCACGGCTATCACCCTCTTTTCCAGATACCCGCTGAGTTTACAACGCCTCATTCAAGAAACCTATTGGTTCATTTCCTGTCATAGTTGTCCAGAAGAATCTCAGCCTGCCTCAGTCATTGGAAAGTTCTTCAGTACAATGCTATCTCGGCTGCGCTATTCGTGGAGAATCTGGTCTAAAGTGTTCCTGAACCCCACGAAGGAGATTACAGCAAGAAAAAGCTGGTTTATGGATCTTCTGATTACTTTTTTTTTTTTAATTTTCCGTCATCTTTTAGTTGCAATACTAGGGTTGCGTTCTCACGAAATTCTTCAACAAGTGAATTTTCGTTCTATGCACTCCTTTAAGTAGGAACAAAGATTTCCTTTCACCAAACTTACTGATGCGCATGTACTATCATCTCCAAAAGTTCTTATTTTCATTTTTTTGCAAACCATACGTATTAATTGTTAAAATTTTTATAGGGTAGATTTTTGACGGCAGAAGAAAAATTACTCAAAGGTGATTACAGTAGTGAAATTCAAGTCAAAATGAGACAATATGAGAACTTACAAGAACAGGAAGCTCAGTTTAGGGAAAAATATAAGATGGTTTACCGAGAACGAGATAAGCAAAACGTTGAGGTGAGAGTAATTACTTATTATACAGGATTTAGGAAGTTTACAATAGATAAATGGTGAGGTGTTCTTAATGCAGGATTTGTGTTTTCAGGGACGTTACAATTTTTGTTTTTTCAATCAAAGTACAACTTTTTTGTATTTAAAGGCTTTTGCATTCGTTTCAAATTTTCAAAATTGAGTTTTACTTGGAAATTCTTATTCAAGGTTCCCTGAGTATGAAAAAATGGTTTTTAGTAATAATTGATCGGTGAACGGGTGTTGGTGTAGTGGTTATGAGTATGGACTTGTAAGTGGGAGGACCCCAGTTCGAGTCCCGCGTATAACTGCTAAATTTTATATTGGTATGAAAAATGTTAACAGTAAAGTAGGTGCTTCCGCCCCCATCCACGACACCTAATTTGGTAGTTGGACGTTAAGCTCGCCTGAAAAAATAGGCATTACTTTACTCTAATAATTGATCTGTGTTGTGTGTTTTGTGAAGGTGTGAGTGTATGTGTATTGGGAGGGGGGGAAGCATAACCAAAAATGAAAGATCTCAGAAGATGAAAGTTGTTAATTCTTGAGGGGGGGACCTGTGACACCTTGGTCGCATTTTCCAATATAAATTCAATTGCGAAAATTTGATACGATTGCTGTATTTTCTCTCAAGTAATAAGAGAAAGTAAAATAATAATGAATTGAGGGAAGGGATTAGCTCAGTGGTAACGTGCTGGACACCCACGCGGAGGTGCCGGGTTCAAGTCCAGTTCTACCCTTGCATTTTTTCTTCCTAGGTGCCTCTACAGCTCACTTCTGGAGGCCAGCAGTGCACCGGACGCCAGTGATCATACTGACGCGCCTTAAATTGCAAAAACAAAATAATGATTTCGTTATTTGAAAATCTGTTTAAGATTGTTGATGATAAAATCTTCAAAGCGAGCAAAATGAAGGAAAGTGCTGTGAAACAAGTAGATTCTGACGAGATACACATAGAGCGTACACCGGCCTATTTGACATTGAAATATTTAGGCCATGAAACGCCTGAAGAATTCCGCTCGAAATATGATATAGTAGAAGAGAGAGGATTTGGCGATTCGTTGAGCAGTTACAGTCGTCTAAGTCTGGGAGCCAAGAAAGTGAAAGGAGTGGCCAGGAAGAGAAGACCACTGCATCAACGAGTAGTATGTGTGAAGCCGAGAACCAAGTGTCCCTATTTTACTCGCAAGTACATTAGGAGAAGATTTGCTAAATTGGTGCCGAAGATATTCAAGACTGGTTTCTGGGAAGATTTCATTGAGGTAGCTATTTTTAGTGGTATTTATAGTGTAAGGGAATATAAAGGATTACTTATCAGAGTTTTTTATTAATCTCGATCTTTTGTTTTTGGTTGTTGAATACAGTCCATTTTTGGGATAAAAATGAAGTTTCTAAGAGTTTTCACCGGCAATATACATTTTTTGAGGTCCCCTGAGTCAGAAAAAGTTGTTTTGAAATTTGTCTCTGTGTGTAAATAAGACACGGAAAGTCGTAGAATACCTAAACTTGGTATTTCATTTAGGTTCTATCAGGGGACGCGAATAAGAGAGAAGAATTTGGAGAAAATCGGTCAACCGGATGTACCACTTTGCGGAATAGATTTTTTTGTTTTTCACTTGGAAACAGCTGTAACGATTTAAAAAAAAAACTTGAAATATCAACCAATCATATAATTTATATTTGCAACATTTTTCCAAGAAAATGTATTTAATAATTTAATTCATGAGGTCGAGGACTTTCCCACTAGTTCTTTTTGCGATATGATTTCCTCCAGTCGCAATGTACCAAAGATCTCATATCGCAATCTGCCTATCGTAACACAATCGAACAACAGATGAGAGCCCGTTTCCTCCTCCTCCCGACACAGTCTCCACAGAGGCTCCGAGTTAATTAACCCCACCTTGTGAAATTTTTTTGCACCCTGTGAAAAGGCACGCTATCAGACAAATCTGATTCCTGCCTAAACCTAGTGTCTCTTAGGTTCTACTCCTGCGCAGTCTTGGTATAACCTCCTCAATGTGCTTTGCCTCCAAACTTAGCCTCAGTACCAGTCGTGCTCCCTCTGAATCCATTCCTTCAAAGACGCCCAAACCGTTCTTTTGCAATCCTTAGGACAGGTTCCGGTCTTCAGAACAGAGTACTCGCTCCATTCTTGGCTAGCTTATCGGCTGTCTCGTCGCTTTCTGACCGGCTATGTGTAGACTAAATATTCAAAATCTCTTTTATTGCATTAAAAGTTCTGAGAATTAACACGTTTGCAACTATGTTTATTTAAAAATGGCAAATTTATTATATCTGTTGTAGCCAATATTGGCATAGAGAGGGAATTGCATATTCAATTATAAAACATAAAAGTTCTCTTCTAAAGTAGTCCTAGAGGAAAGTAAAATCAGAATCAACAGAAATCTAAGTAATCTTATTATCTACATATTAATAATTAATAAAAGTATTCCTGCTAACATCATTAACATGTGTACTCATATTATTAATAATAAATGATTATAATTTAAGAGCAGCACCGCAATAGCTAAATATATGTTTTATTTTTTATTATTATCTATTTTTAATAACTGTTTCAATTTGTTTTCAGCTTTTTTATCAGATTGGCATCATATTTATTTATTTATTGAATATCTATTTATTTGTTAAGATTAGACAGTCCTTATAAGGAGAGTTGGTAGCTTAAGCAATTAATTGGCCATAGCAAAATTAATGTTAAGACTATTAACTTAAAGCTATATACATATATACAATTTTGGAAATGAATAATAACTGCATAATAATTCAAGAAAGTACAGTAAATTGATAAAATAGAAATGTACACATTTTAAAGTTTTCTAAAGTTCCATTTATTCAAAAATTTGAGGAATTCCTCGATGAATTCCTGCATGAAAACTGGTGATCTGGCAATGGCTAATGTCTTCCAGTTCTCTAACACAGCTGATAAGCCTAGCTCTGGCGCTAAGAGTGGACTGTTATATTGGGTGAATCCTGAACCATTCAGGAATTGAATTTCAGAATTCAATGACCTACGAGGGTCATTCAATAATTAAACAGACAAACATATTTAGTGAAGACGACGCTTAATGCAGGAAATTAAAACTTTTGTGTTAGTTGGCAACCTTGCGAAGAGTGTGAGTCAGCTGTTCGACTAATTTACCATTAACTAATCTTAAATAAAGAAAAGGTCTAACCCAAAACTAACCTTTAAGGTCTTAGTTACGATGGCGTGTCCGCTTGAACAAAGTACTTTTGAAGAACAGCGTTCTGTGATCCGATTTTTAATTTCGGAAAGTGTAAAACCGTCAGAAATATTATATCGGATGAACAAACAGTCGGCGTTATTATGAACAGGGCGAGTTTTTATACGTGGCTGGAAAAGTTTAAAAGTGGCCGCAAAAGTGCAAGGGACGAGCATCTCTCTGGGCGTCCGGTAGCAGTATTGAACTCGGCGTTGCAATCTCGCTTCACTTATCCAAGAAGACCCAAAAATTTATTTAAGGCTGCTTTTGGAGAGCAAATTGTTGCAAAATGTCGAGTAAGTGTAGGCACAACACATAGCATCATTCAAAACAAACTGAACTACCGTAAGACCTGTGCAAGGTGGGTTCCCAGATAGCTTCCGGTTCATCACAAAGACAAAAGATTTTGTTTTTGCACCGAGCTCAAAATTCATTTCGATTCGAAGGTTAGGCATTTTTGGACTAGATTTTAACTATGATGAAACTTGGATACATCATTTTGCGCTGGAGTCCATGCGTCAAAACATGCAGTGGAAACACCCTGAATCGCCTTTAAAAAAATCAAAACGCAACCATCGGCTGGTAAGGGTATGTTAACCATCTTTTGGAGAGCCCATGGTTCGATTTTCTGCGATTTCAACGCACTATCAACAGCCCATCTATTCAGACATGATTGAGAACAAAGTCAAGTCCGCGCTGATTAGGAAATGTCTGGGATGGCAGAGGAAAGGCATGCTTCTTCTTCGAGACAACGCTCGACCTCATGCGGCACAACTGACGCTGGAAACTGCTGGCAAAGTGGGTTGGAAGCTCCTACCTCATCCTCCTTACATCTGTGAGTAGACGCTGTCGGCTAGACCGGCCGGAAGTAGTCGAAGACGCCCGAACGTAGTGGAGCCTGTCGTCTGGCCAGCTGTGCACGAGTTCGGCCTATAGTGTGGGCGAGAGAACTTGCAGGAGTGTTTCAGCGTTGTTACCCTACCAGGAGCGATAGGCGGCGCGACCCGTTTGCGGAGGTTGGAGTGGCACAGGAGGCAGAGAATAATTTCCTTAATTTGTAATATAGATTGTGTCTTAAAAAGTATTCTTGTTTATTTAACTAAATACATAGTTGTATTGTTTTGATTTAACTAAGTGTGATCTGTAATACCCTTCCCCTATCCCGTCCCCCCCTATTACACATCCCTGACTTTACCCCTTCGGATTTTTATCTGTTTGGTCCGGTGAAAGAAGCTTTGCTTGGCATCAAGTTCAACAGCAACGAACAGGTAATGAAAAGCGTACAAAACTGGCTTCGAAATCAAGTTAAAGAATTCGTAAAAGCATAGAAGTTGTGGGGATTACGTGTAAAAATGAAAAAACGTATAAAAAATAAACCATTTTTTATGTAAATCTATCAGTCAAATAGATTTAATTATCGAATGACCCTCGAATGTGCATGTCTGATGTTTGTCTGACAGGGGAATATGTCGCTGTCTTTTTACTTTCTCTTACTCCTAGTAAAAGGAAGTATTGTAACCGTGTCAAATTTTCGATATCGAGTTTTCACGGAAATAATGTTTTGGGGCCCCTAGATCCACAAAAGTGTTTTTTAGAAAATTTGTGTGTGTTTGTGGCGTATGCATGTATGTATGTATGTGAACAGCATAGCTCAAAAACGAAAAATTGCTAAAAGTTCAAACTTGTTATTCCGTTTAGGTATCACCATGGAATCCGATAGTAAGTTGTCGTCAAATTCCTTAACCGGAAGTAAGACTTTACTGAATGTTTTCTTTTACAGATTTGGCAATTTTCTCAAAAATGGCTCACAACGATTTTCTTTGAACATGTGATTTCAATAACACATATTGAGAGCTATAATTTTTATTTGAAATATTTCACTGGGAAAATTTATTTAAGGCTGCTTTTGGAGTTATGTTTACTTATAAAGTGCTGTAATACGAAATGGCGGATCTTGCATTTCTGTCTAATTCTCTTCTGCTTTCTTTTTCAAACAATAGAACGAAAATTGTGAATATTTTCTTTATAACTCACATTAATTCTATAAAACAGTAAATATTATGTTAGAAATAACTTGATTTTTTTTAAATAAATTTTTATTGCACAATTTGTAATTTATAAAAACCTAAAAAGGAAAAATTAGTAAAGAAATTCTGATTGGCTAATTATTTCTATTGAAAAAATAGTTTAGAATTTCTTTACTAATTTTCCCGTCATAGATATTTTATAAATTACCAAATTGTGCCATAGAAATGTATATAAAAGAAAAAATGCAAAAAATCAATCATATTATTCATATTATTTATATCATATTATTTACTGTAGTATAAAGTTAATGTGAGCTATAAAGAGAAAATTCATAATTTTTATTCCAATGTTGAAAAAAAGGGTGAAGAGGGGTAGAAGTGCGAATCCAATGTAAGTCCACCGTTTTGAATAGGGGCCGTTTATACTAGTGGGACAAAATGGAATTCATGTTAAGCAGCTACAAAATTTTTGCGAGGAATTCATAATTTTCAGTTAAAACAGTTTACTTAGACCTGGAGTTTTTAGCTATTCATTATATTGATTATAAAGATTGAAATCTACGCATGAGCTAATACAATCAAATTGTAGTTTATCGCAACAACATAAAAAATGGAATCCAATTAACTATTAGTTCAATTTAACAAATAAATTATAATAAGAAGAAGCTGTGCTACCCTTAGATTTTTTCTTCCCAGGAGCCTCTACAGCTCACTGTCCGGTGATGGGCAGGGCAGAAGAGAGAACACTGTTCGGAGGCCGGCAGTGCAATGATAAGACTCCGGGCGCCAATGGCCAAAGATGTTGACGCGCAATAAATTTTAAAAAAAAAAGCGTTATATATACGAGTTTGAATATCTAGAGACTATGTAACTAGAAACTATGTAAATTGGAGACTAGGGACTAGAAACTATGTAAATTGGAGTAGATTAGATTATCTTAGATTAGACTGTTATAGAAGATTATTGCACTGCGATCTGAAAGATCTATTGTGCCCCTAGAGCCTTCTCAGGCCTCCGAGCAGTGTTCTCTAGCTACAGACACCACTTCCCATCACCGGACAATGAGCTGTGGAGGCTCCTGGGAAGAGAAAATCGCAGCATGCTGGGTTCGAATCCGGGACCTCCGGTTGGTAGTCCAGCGCGCTACCACTAAGTTAACTCTCCATCGGCTACCCAATTAACTAGGGATGGAGACCCTAGTTTGTGTACTGTGTTTGTCCTTGTCTGTAAAGGGTAGAGTGTATGTAGTTTAAGTGTATTGTGTAATGTTCTGACGAAGCATTGATACAGAGCTTGGTAACCCGTGGGGTCGCTCTTCCTAAGTAACTGCATGCAACAGATACCCCATGCGGGCAAAATTGGAGTAAGAGAAAGTCTTCCAGATTTTGTTGTACATGTTCAAGTCTGTCTGTCTGTATTTTTGTTGTTTATAAAATATATTCAATATTTAATTTTGTGACTTTCTGAACGTTCAGCAGTTCAGCGATCTCTTATTTGGTAAACAGCTATTGTCTGAATTTTATCCGATATCGAACCGGTTTAGTCTAAGTTTACGTGCATTGTTTTTCACGTATTTGTAGAAGAGGGCTTCTAAAGTGTCCGCATTGGCATTGGCCAAGTATTAACTTAAGTTAGTCGGTATGTAGATAAAGTTATTAGTTAGTATCCTCTACAGTTTATCACGGTCATTCATATGGATTCATAATGGACTTCTAATATCTGGTGTTGTCTCTCTATCCCACTATCTCACCATACGCTCCTCTTGTCTGTCGATAAATCCTTACTTATTGCGTAGCTCTACAGCCCGGGGTGGGCCTTGGTTTCCCAGTATATATTACGCCAAGTCCTCTCTGCACAGTGCTCTCGTTCTCCAGTTTTGGACACCGAGCACTGCAAAGTCTTTTTCTACCTCCTGGATCCATCGACTCCTACGTCTTCCTCTTCTCCTGGTACCATACATCACTCCAAGTAGAACCGTTTTTCGAGGTCTGCCGTCCTCCATTCTTAATACATGGTCCAACCATTCCATCCTCCTCGCTTTTATAAACTGGACTATGCCGCAGGATCCGAATAACTCGTACTGTTCGCTATTTTTCCAAATTCTCCATTCACCCTCAGCCATCACAGGTCCACATATCTTCCTAAGAATTTTTCTTTCGAAGATTCGTAACATATTTATTGTAGAGGTACATAGGGTCCATGTTTCCGCTGAGTATGCCAATATTGGTTTTACTAACGTCTTATATAATCGTACCTTTGTAGCTTGTGACAACAGCGATGACCGGAAAAGTTTCAAATTAGCGAAGTAAGCTCGGTTGCCTGCTATAATCCGTTTTAATATTTCTGTTGCTATTTTATTTACGCTCTGCTATTTCAGTTGAGCTCTGCGCCCAGATATTTAAAAGTCATACATTTTTAAAGGAGTATCCTGTTACGGTTAGATTTTCTCCTGTCCTTGAGCCACCGCCTGAAGTTACATACATATACTGTTTACTCTCATTAACTTTCAGTCCAACTACTTCGCCTTCAGGTTTCAATAGTTTAAATATGTCAATAAGAGAATGTTTATTCCTCGCCACTAAGTAGATATTATCTGCATAAGCACATATTTGACTGGATGCATACAATATCTTCCCACTAGTATTCACCTTTTTTATTATACTATGTAATGCAAGATTGAATAGTGTGGCGGATGACGCATCCCCTTGTCTACCTCCAACCATAACTGGGAAGCTGCGACAGAGGTGGCCATTAATATATACTTTGGCACTGCTACCATCCATCGGTGCTTATATCAGGCGAATTAATTATTTGGCTCCAAATATCTACAATCAGCAAGTACAGTTGATTGGTCAGCTCTTTTATGCCTTTTTAAAAAAAAAACTGCAATTCCTCACGAGGTGATTTATTTTTTTTGAATTTATCAATTGATTCTACCACCTCCTCTATAGATAGAGGTTCAAGATCATTTATATTTTCTAATTCATGTAATAGGTCAAAATTCCGTTTCTAACATTCAATAAATCATTAAAGTACTTCTCCCATCTATTAATTACATTCGGTTTATCCACTATTTTTCTATATTTATCTTTGCAAGCATCTAGTTTTGGTTGAACTTCGCGACTCATATACCTAACGGCTCCATAAAATTTGCTGCTTTCATTATTTACCTTGGTCCTTCAATCTGCTCAATCTTTCGTTTCAAGAACTCCCTTTTTTCTTCCTTATAATTTTTTTTAGCTCGTCTCCGGCTTTCACTATATGCGGCAGAAGTTTGTCTGGTATAGCGCTGGAGCACAGCCATTTTTAGGGCCTCCGCACATTCCTCATTAAACCATTCCTCGTTTCTTTGTTTTCTCTTTTCTCCTACTACCTCCTTTGCAGTTCCTTCAATGGCCTTCTTAATTTTACTCCATCTCTCCTCAACCTCACCAACTCCTATCTCTCTTAAATTCTCAGTCAATTTAATGCTCATCGTTTCTTTAAATCTCTCAGTTATATCTTCATTTTTAAGTTTTTCCAGGTTCTATTTCTTCCTATAGCATCGTGTCCCAGATTTTACAAATGCTAGACGTTCTCTAAATTTTACTTTAACCAAAAAATGGTCTGAGTCGCAGTTCGGGCCGCGACCACTCCTTACATCAATGATTGATGAAGCGTGTCTTCTGTCTATCAGAACATGATCTATCTGGTCACTACACCATTCGAAGCTTTCCAAGTTATGTATGTTTTTACGCTGGAAAAAAGTACTCCTTATAACCATATTACTTGCCTCAGCAAATTGACAACGATGTTTTCCATTTTCATGGGTCTCATTGTGAAGAGAAAATTGTCCTGCAATAGTGTGCGTAAAGATTTCAGTCCCTATTTGTGCATTAAAGTGTCCTAACATAATTTTGACATCATATTTCGGTGCCGTATGATAAGTTCTCTCCAATTTTTGATAGAATTCTGGTTTTACATCCTCATCACTCTCTTCATACGGAGTAGAGCAAGATGGCATTAAGTGAAGACCAACAGTTTCATCTGTACCTAAACTTATTAGATAATGTTATTAAATCAAGTGGAAAGTTACGTATGGAATTGCGTAATGATATTAAAAGTGCTATAGAAATATTTACTTCATTACACAACAGTTTAAAATCTCAAATTTTAAATAATAAAGCAGATAAACAGTGGCCGGCTATGGAACATGGTACAGGTTATAGTTACAGTAATGCTGTCCAGTGTAAACAAGCCAAGGTAAACAAAGTTAATAATATTTATACTGCAGTTGTTAAGCCTAAAGTTGAGATTGAACACGCAGAAACAAAGAAAAAGTAAACCCTGTCAAATTAAAGGTAGGGATAAATAGAATGCTTGGTATTGACAAAGGAGGTTTATTAATACAAGCTAACTCAAAATTAGAGATTGACGTGTTATGTGAGGAAATCAACAATAAATACGATAATAGCTACCATAAGTAAAAAAACGTAATCCTAGGTTAATTATTTATAATACACCGGTAGTGATTAGTGAGGAAAATGCTGTTGATACTATAAAGGAACAAAATTCTAACCTTATGATGCCAGATAGTACAATTGAAACTAAAATAATTATCGTCAATAAACTTAATAAACAGCGTAGAGGCATTTAGTTATAGTAGTTGACCCTAATTGGCGAAGGAAAATACTTTCAAATAAATTAAAGTATTTTGGTATGTCTGCAAAGCTGAAGATTATATATTTATCAGACAGTGCTATCGGTGTTGTAGATATCATAAAGGTGAAATGTCACAAAGTTCCTTTAATTTGCCCATTCTGTTCAGGCGAACATATACCTAAAGATTACCCTACCTGTAATGATAAAAGTAAATACGAGTATAATCGTACAATTGTATAAACTGCGTTCAGTTACACAACAAACGTAAGTCAATGAATAAAGTTCCAATAAATCATGCTGTTTTTAATAAGAGCTGCCCATATCTGCTGCATTGCATTGAACGAGCTAAAATTTCAATTGATTATGGTTATGAATAATAATCAAAATAGCAACTCAAGAGTTCAAACTAGCAAAATTAAATGTTTACAACTGAATTTACAAGATATCGTGCAGCTACTAGTAATATGGTAGACACTATTAAAAGATGGAGCATAGAATTAGCTTTAATATAAGAACCGTACTGTCAAAATTATTCTGTATCCAAAACATTGGCGAGTTTTCCAAGCAGGTATGGGTTGGAAAAGAGCTGCTATCGTGGTTCCAAAATCGAATCTTGATGTGATAACGCATATAGCAGAATCATATGAAGATATGGTATTTGAAGAAATTACTTCAGCAAATGGTACTGTTTTTTCCATTGTATCTCTGTGATAAGAATGATATTAAATAGGATTTATTTAAATTAGAAACTGGCTTACAATCTATACGAAATACAAACATAATTGCTGTTATTATTGGAATGGACAGCAACTCGAGATCTAATGTGTGGTATGATTCTATTACAAACCACCGAGGATATATTATGGAAGACATTCTGGCCGCTAACTCTTTACTTCTATTAAATGAAAATGATGGTTTACCGACTTTCCAAACCAAAAGAGGCAAGAGCAATATTGACCTTACAATATGTACTTACTCAATGACATCAAAAATTTCCAGGTGGCACAACAGTGACGAGAAGAGTGGCTCAGATCATAGAATTCTGTCTTTTGTTATAGATTATAGATAAAGTAGCCATCATCGACAAACCAGCATCGAAAGAGGTTGTCGTTATAAAACTAAATTTGCTAACTGGGAAAAATTCGACCAAGAACAGTTTCTAAGTTTACTCATATTGAAAATAACAATGAACAAGACAGCATCTATGCTACTGACCTGCTACTTAGTAAAAAAATTAAATCCTCGCAAGACTTAAATGAAATAACAGCGAAAATAACTGATGTGATAAGTTTTGCTTGTAGCGCATCAACCCCCTGTTATAAAGAGAATAAACATAACAAGAAATCAGTTCCTTGGTGGTCAGCAGAGCTTACAGATATGCGGAAGGCGAGGAGATTGTTTCAGCGCACTACTAGAAACGAGCGATTGAGAGAGGACCGCAAGAACATTTACTATTTATTAAAGAAAGAATAACCGACTGTGTAAGGAGAGCGAAAATTGATTCTTGGAAGGATTATTGTAATGTCGCCAATCAGCAAAACCCATGGAATGCTGTTTATATGATCGCTGCGGGTAAACAAAAATCGTCATTAATTCTGATAACTTTGTGTAAAAAGGACGACACTTATACTACTAACACCAAAGAAACTTTATCAGTTATTATGGATAAGTGTGTTCCCAGATTTAGAAGAAGATGCAGAATCTCATAAACAGTTGAAAGCTATAGTCAAACATTACAAATCCACTGATCATGATGATCCATTTATTAAAACAGAAATACAACGTACAATATCAGATTTTAATGAACATAAACTCAGATTTTAATGAACATCTTTCAATCATTGAAAGATTTAACATGGATTTTCCAAACAGCTTGTGTGTTCTATATAATGAATGCTTGTTTAGAGGCTGCTTTCCCAAGACCTGGAAAAAGTCAATTCTAATTCTTTTAGAAAAGCCTGGTAAGAAGAATAGCCAAGATGTTTCCAAATACAGGCCTTAAGCCTTTTGCTGCTGGCTGGAAAAATTCTAGAAAAACTTTTGTCTCGAAGAGTTTTGTATGGCTTCGAAACGAAAAACAACTTTTGCCAAGACAGTATGGATTCACGCGACAAAGAGGTACAGTCGACGAGCAGATGGCAGTAAAGAATTTCGTAGAAAATGGGTTGGCCAATAAACAACAACTTATTAATGATGTCATTGGATGTATCTGGAGCAATTGATGCTGCCTACTGGCCGGCAATCTTAGCTCAATTAGCCAAAAAACAATGTCCGAAAAATTTGTTCAATCTCTCTAGGAGTTACTTTTCAGAACGTTTTGCTACAATCAACACTGCAGCATTTTCCATCACACGACAAGCTGAAAAAGGTTATCCGCAGGGATCTTGTTGCGGTCCAGGATTCTGGATAATAATGTATGATTCTCTCTTGAAATTAAATTATCCTTCGGGAGTAATTGTTTTTGCTTTTACCGATGATTTTCTGGCAGTGATATCGGGCAAAACTGAATATGACTTGCAAATGCTGGCTAATCAAACTACACATCTGATTGAATCATGGTCAGTTAAAGCACTTTTCAATGCTAACGAATCACAGATATTACACGTGACAAATAAAAGAAATCCTGCTCCAATACATGTTTATCTTATGGAAAAATTAATACCAACAGTGAAGGAAATGAAGTTGCTTGGAGTTTGGTTTGATAAAAAGTGGACCTGGAAAGTGCATGTAAGAAGATTTATGAAAAGTCATCCCAGATAATAAATATACTTTTTCGTTCTGCCAAAGTCTATTGGGGGTGATGCATTGGATATCATATATAAAGGCGCTATCCTACCAATTATAACTTATACAGCCCCAGTCTGGTGTTCTGCTCTTAGTAAACAATATAGTGTACTTAAATTGAGAGAGTTCAACGAAGAATAGCACTTAGAATCACTAAAGGTTTTAGAACGATTTCGTTTTATTCGGCAACACTACTGGCTGATATAATACCAATTGACATTAAAATAATGGAAATGAACGATATTTATATGACATTTAAAAATAGCTTTAGGGAAGGGATTAGCTCAGTGGTAGCAACGCGGAGATCACGGGTTCGATCCAGTCGTGCTGCCCTTAGATTTTCTCTTCCTAGGAGCCCCTATAGCCCACTGTCCGGTGATGGATAGTGTTGTCTGTAACGGGACAACACTGTCCGGAGGCCGGCAGTGCACTGAAAGGCTCCGTTCGCAAAATGACCCAGATGTGGGGGGGGAGACGCCTTAAATAAAAAAAAAAATAAAAAAAAAAAAAAATAGCTTTGACATCCCAGGTTTGTTTGTCCTCAATATGATGAACTGGATATACCAGTTCCTGTAGACAAATGGCCTCATCGATCAGTTTCTACCTTAATCAGAGAAGTCCATGGTATTCCCTCGTCTAATATCTTTACAGATGGACCAAGTACTCGATAACCAAGTAGGTTGTGCTCTGGTGGTTTTCAAAACAATATGGATGAAGTTATTCATAGACAGAAGTTTAAGCTAGCTGATTGGTGCACCAATAACCAAGCCGAACTATTAGCCATTTTGAAGGCATTACAATCAGCGGATACTTTAACTACAAAGAAATCTGCGATATTAACACTACTGCGAGGTTTCACTGGCAATCATCAATAACAGTCACAACCACAACAAAACCGCTGAAGACATACGAATGTTGCTGAATAGCTTGATAAATGAGTCTCAATGGAATATTAGTTTAAAGTGGGTGAAAGCACATAGAGGCAACGCCGTCAATGAAATGGCCAATCAACTTGCAAAAGAAGCTGCATTGGACAGCGTGCTACCAGTATGTTTTATGAAAGTTCCATTGAGTGGTCAAGTCTCGTCAGCTTCAGTAATTGGGCACAAGAGTGGCGGCTAACGCCGCAAGGAGAAACAACTAAAATGTTTTTCCCTAGCGTACAGTCAAGACTAAAATGAAATTGTTTCATTCTTACAAGTTGACGGTGGTATTGACAGGTCATTGTAAAAACAAGCTTTACCAACACCGATTTCACATTACTGAAAGTCCTAATTGCCTTTGGGAGTTTCAGGTTCCACAATCTTGGCGTCATGTACTGTTCGACTGTCCACTTTTTTTACCAGCCACGATCGAAGTTAATTCGCTCCGTGGTGATGCAAGGAAGAGGCTGGCCACTTACTGAACGCGAGTTGCTCACTGACTTTACTGATCAATTTATCAATTTTATCAATTCTTTGAACTTAGACTTACTGTGAACAAATTATGACTTAATATTACTTAATTTACTTAATAATACTTTGTTGTATCTGACCATATAAATACTAAAATTTATTTAAAATTCTTGTACTTCTACCTTGTTTTCAAATTCCATTTCTTAATTGATTATTTAATGTCAATACCTATTTAAGTGATAGTATTAGGAAATTCATTTTATAATTAATTATAAAATGTTGAGTATTTACCAAAATTTATTATATGTAAATATTATATTAATGTATGTTAAATTGTATTAAATCTTGATTGTAGTGATTGACTAAAAGCCTGTTATCAAAAGGGGCGCAGGCTGCAAATAAATAATAATTAAAAAAAAAATCACTCTCTTCAGTGGGAACATTAATGTCCCACTCTTTAGTGGGAACATTAATCACTCTCTTTAGTGAGAAATTAATGTTATATTCCTAAATTTACCTTTTATTTAAATTTTACAAATTCTCTCATTTACCGGCTCAAAAAGCAGCAGACTTTTTCTTACTTTTCTTGCAATTAAGAATGCGGTGCCATGTCTACCATTTCTTGTATTAGTTCCACTATACATCATTGAATAATCCTTCTTAACGATTCTACCAGATCCACCCCATCTCCTTTCCTGCAGGGCTACTGTGTCTATATTATATCTTAATAACTGCTCACTACCTCCACCATTTTCCCAGGTTGGAGCATAGTCCATACATTCCAGGTCGCAATAGTCAAATCCTGCCAGTGTTCAAGCGCCCACCTCTACTAATGCTGCCACCTCTGGTCCGGGACTGCTTATTTGGGATAATACCCTTATTCTGCAGTTCATCCCCTATCCGCCACCCGGGGGACCCGCCCAGTAGCTGAGGTAGGCCCTGAGAGTCGATAATTCTTATTCTAAATAATTGACTGGGCTATAACCACACTGTTACGGTTTAGCCTCAGCCAGATTATTGAAGTGTATACAAATTTAAATTTAATAATTAATTTATGGAGGCTCAGTGGTTAGCGCCAGGCGGGGGTCCCGGGTTCGAAACCACTGTGATGCCCTTAGATTTTCTCTTCCTAGGAGGCTCTGCAGCTCACTGTCCGGTGATGGACAGGATTGTCTGTAACGAGAGAAACCTTGTCCGGAGGCCGGGAGTGCACTGAAAAGGCTCCGGCCCCAATGACCATAGATGTTGAAGCGCCTTAAATTAAAAAACAAAATTAACATAGCTTTATCTTATGTACCATATGGACTTTATTCTGTTTAGTCCGTACGTATTGCTCCTGCCATTGTAATTAGTGTCATCTCTTCATTTCTGTTTTATAATCTTCTCTCAAATATATTGTAAAGGTGGATCCCTATGAGACTGCCTATGTAGCTAACTGGTCAGCAAATTTCATTTCCTCTTATTCCACTGTAGTCTCTTATCAAGATAACTTGAATTTTGGCCATGAAGTGCGTATAAATTCGAATATTTCCATTATCGTGTTCCTGCTGGGATGCCGGAACTATACCATCCATCTACGAGGAATTATACCACCCATCGTATCTCTTTTTTCTGTAATGTAAATATTTATATTACGTGTTACATGTCTGCTTATATGTATGTACGAGTATGACTTTCAGCCTGTATTTTTGTTTCTTTTGTTTTAAGGTATACTGTATTGCCACACTTTCTGGGTGTTTGTGTGTATATTACATAATCCCTTGACATGATTATACCATAAATTATATGTTGGATCCGAGGTTGTGAAAATTCTGGGGTTCTGATGAGAAGAGAAAAAGGCTACAGCTCAATATAAATAGCACTTTAGAGAGAAAGTTTAAATCACTGTACTCCACAAAAATCAATTTACTTGAAAAATTCTGTTGTGAAACACTCACACGACTTTCTCTTACTGCAGTTCACACAGATTTAATTCTCTTCAAACTTACAGTTTCTACTAAATGTTTGCTTGTCTTTAATTTTATATCTATCGGAGAATCTAAACTTAATAAAATGACTTTTTGGAGAAAATCATATTCTTCTCCCCCCCCCCAAACTTCTTGAAATGAACTTTCTCGGTAAAAGTTCTCAATAAAAGTGATAGGGGGGGTCTCTGTATTCATAGTGTAATAAATTTAATGAAATCCATCGAAATTTTGATGGATAAAATCGTAAAAAATTGAAATAACTTCAGTAAAAACGCCTTCCGGTCAAACGATTTTCTTCAAACTCAGAATCTCAACAACTTATTTAATTATAATGAATATTATTTAAATGATGGAATTGTGTATAATAAACTAAAATAGCACTTTAAAGAAAAACATAATCCCACCCTTCCTCCTTGTCTGAATTTTCCCGGAGAAATGTTTCAAATAAAAGTTATAGCACTTCACATTTGTAGTTGATATGCTAAGTTTAAAGAAAATCGTTGTAGCTATTTTTGAGAAAATTGCAAGAAAGTGAAAATACCATTCAGTAAGTGGTACCTCCGGTTGACGAATGGGATCCGAAAGACAACTTATGTCGGATCCCATGGTGATATCTAAACGGAATATCGGTTAGAACTTTCTGCTACATTTCGTTTTTAGGCTATGCTGTTCACACACACACACACACTCACACACACACACATAATATTTTGTAAAACCAATTTTTTTGGCTCAGGGGGTCTCCTGTTTCCAGTGAAAACTCGATATCAAAAATTTGACAACTTCAATACTTGCTCTTACAAGGAATTAGAGAAAGTAAAATGTAAAAATCTCGATATTTGTCTGTGAATTAGAACTCCAAGTTCAAAGAATCGTTCACAGTATTTCACATTATATTTCACAGTATATTTATCTTCATTGTGCATTCTTTGAAGATATTTATACTCAACAATTTTAAAGAGATCTTGTAACAAAAAAAAAAAACGAATTCATTATTATTATTATTAGTTTTATTATTATAATTTTCACTTTCTCCTACTGGTTGAGAGAAAATACAGCGATCGTGTCAAATAGAGTTTATACTGGAAATGCATGTATAAATGGTAGTGTCAGTAGCACCTAGCATGTCAGTACTGGTGGAGTGTCAGTAGCACCTAGCATGTCAGTACTGGTGGTAGTGTCAGTAGCACCTAGAATGTCAGTACTGGTGGTATGTCAGTAGCACCTAGCATGTCAGTACTGGTGGGTAGTGTCAGTAGCACCTAGCAGTCAGTACTGGTGGTAGTGTCAGTAGCACCTAGAATGCTCAATACTGGTGGTAGTGTCAGGAGCACCTAGCATTTAGTCAGTACTGGTGGGTAGTGTCAGTAGCACATCGCATGTCAGTACTGGTGCTAGTGTCAAGTAGCACCTAGATGTACATTACTGGTGGATTATCTGTCAGTAGCACCTAGCAGTCAGTATGGTGGGTAGTGTCAGTTAGCACCTAGACATGTCAGTACTGGTGGTACGTGTCAGTTACACCTAGCATGCAGTACTGGTGGTAGTTGTCAAGTATAGCACCTAGCAGAGGTCAGTAATGGTGGTAGTGTCAGTAGCCACCTAGAATGTCAGTAGGTGGTAGTGTCAGTTACAATAGCATGTCAGTACTGGTGGTAGTGTCAGTAGCACCTAGCATGTCAGTACTGGTGGAGTGTCAGTAGCACCTAGCATGTCAGTACTGGTGGTAGTGTCAGTAGCACCTAGAATGTCAGTACTGGTGGTATGTCAGTAGCACCTAGCATGTCAGTACTGGTGGGTAGTGTCAGTAGCACCTAAACGAATTACAAGTTTAATCGTTCTGAGATTTTCTATTGCTTAGTTATGCTGACCCCCCCCCCCCCCCTAAACATATACAGTCACTAAACCATATAACACAGATTGATTGCTAAAAACCACTTTTTCATATTCAGGGAATCTTGAACAACTATTTCCGGTAAAAACACAATTCCAAAAATTTGAAACGAATGTAATAAATACCAAAAGAGAAAGTCGTGTGAGTGTTTCACACCAGAATTGGTTTCTTTCTTATTGAAATAAATCCTTTATTCAAGACTAAATATAAAAATGTTTAATTTAGTCTTTGATTTGATTGGCTAAATAGGGGCCTAATTTAGTTGGCAATTATAAAGGGAACACTGATACGACTTTCTCCTTACTCCGTGACATTATAAAATGATTAATTTTCTGTGAACTCAAATTTTACATATTTGTGCCAACATAAGTGTAGCGATGGTGGGGGGTAGTAAGTAGCACCGTACACTAGAGAGAAGGGATGAATTATATCATGGCCAGTAGAGCGCTCTAAAAACACTGACCCAACTACAAATTTTTTTTTGCAAAATGTTTCAAAAGTAATAAAAGTAAAATGTTTTGAAAAATGTTTTCAAAATGTTGATAAAAGTAATACGTTTTTATCTATGAAGTCAGCAGGCCAAGTTCAAACAACTTTAGTTATAGTCGTTTTGAGAAAATTAAAAAAAACTAAAACCCTTTCTATAAAGGCACTCTTTAACCGGAAATTCCGAATTTCTTCAAATTTGGTAATCTATGAATGCTTCCAATGTGTATTAATATTATAAAGGGGGTGTAGAACCATTCATTTAGTGAAGTGGTACTGTAGAGAAAGCATAACGTTAATTTTCCCCAACAAATCCCTCCCCCCCAAATCAATTTTCCTAGAAAAATGTAAATAAAAAAAATTGATAGATATTTGTTTGTGTGTAGATAGTAAAGTTTAAAAAAAATCGTTGGAGACGTTTTCTCGAAAATTACAAAAATATTTTTGATTTTTTAAAAAATCATTCTCTAAAGACGCACTTCCGGTTAATGGGTTTTGCCTGAAATCTTCGTGTCTGATGAGATGCTAGTTCCTAAACGGAAAAGCATGTTTAAGCATCTTGCGGCTTTTGGTTTTTGAAATATTCGTTACACACAACACAGACCGACCATTCGCTGAAAACACTTTTTCCCTATTCAGGGGACCACGAAACATGAATTTCCGGTGAAAACTCAATTTCGAAAACCTGACACGATCGCAATAATTCCTCTTACTAGTAGTTCAAGAAAGAATAAAAAAATCAATATATCAAATCGTAAAATCGCAAAACAACATCTATTTTTCATCCTCGGAGGACCTTGAAACTATTATCTATTACCGATAACTATTTAATTTCGGAAATTTGAAATGATCGCAATACTAAAAAAACAAAAATCATTTAAGACTGGAGATCAGTAAACAGTAGGCGAAGGAATGATGGAACCATAGTAGACTAGTAGATGAAGGAATAATGGAAACCATTATATATTGCTGATCCAACTGACATGTTCAGTTATCAAATAAATAAAAGTCATTTTAATATTTACTTGTATTTTCTATATCGCCATATTTATTGTTGGCAGATTATATCGCCACAGCAGTATGGCATACAGAGGAAAAAAGAGGTTCACTCATTTATAGCACCTCCGGAATTATATTCAAGACTGGCGGCCGCAAGGTTTCCTAGACTGCCCACACCGGAAGATTCTTATGTGAAGAAGAAGAAGGAAGACCGTGTGTACTGGTCTTCGTCCACATCGTCATCATGATTGCTACTGACACCGGAATTGGCGTCAACAAACATAGAACATGAGCAGGATAGAAGCAGAAACTAGAGTATATATATCGATATGACACTATCATGTCAATTGTCTGCAAATAAAAATTTAAAAGTTGATATTTTATGCAATGTTTAACAGGAATGTTGATCTGTTTTTGGTTTAGTTGCAGTTTAAACAAAAATCTAGAGTGCCTAACCCACATTGTTGTTATCGTAAGGCAAAAAAATCCTATTAAAGTCTAAAATATCGGCTAAAATGTACGCATTTCATAGTGAATGGAAAACAGTATGAGCAATTTCTGAAATATGTGTGAATTGGGGACAATATGGTGATGTATATCAGCGATGGGCAGTCAACCTTTAGGCTTACTAAACACAGCATATATTAAGTGCAAAATGGCAAACACTGCAAAAACTTTAGACTGAAATATTATATATATAGAGAGAGAGAGAGAGAAGAGAGGGACAGAGTGACTGGCAGAATGAAGATACGTTTTATGTTTTCAGATTGAAGATGATCCAAATAATGAGCCCCACTTTAGAATTACAAGCTCTAATATAAAGGCGGCTGAATTAATCTCTCTTAAATTATGACTATTCTCTACTGTTACTACTACTATGACTATTCTCTACTGTTACTATTACTATGACTATTCTCTACTGTTACTACTGCTATGACTATTCTCTATTGTTACTACTGCTATGACTATTCTTTATTGTTACTACTACTATGACTATTCTCTACTTTACTATGTCTACTGTTACTACTGCTATGACTATCTCTATACTACTGTTACTACTGCTATGACTGAATATTCTTGTATTGTTACTACTACTATGACTATTCTCTACTGTTACTACTGCTATGACTATTCTCTACTGTTACTACTGCTATGACTATTCTATACTGTTACTACACTATGCCTATTCTCTACTGTTACTACTGTACTATGACTATTCTCTACTGTTAATACTGCTATGACATATTCTTACTGTACTAGCTATGAATATTCTCTACTGTTACTATGCTATGACGTATTCTTATTGTTATACTGATATGACTATCTTATTGTTACTACTACTATGGACTATCTCTAATGTTTACTAATGCTAGACTATTCTCTACTGTTACTACTACTATGACTATTCTCTACTGTTACTATTACTATGACTATTCTCTACTGTTACTACTGCTATGACTATTCTCTATTGTTACTACTGCTATGACTATTCTCTACTGTTACTACTGCTATGACTATTCTCTATTGTTACTACTGCTATGACTATTCTTTATTGTTACTACTGCTATGACTATTCTCTACTGTTACTACTGCTATGACTATTCTCTATTGTTACTACTGCTATGACTATTCTTTATTGTTACTACTACTATAACTATTCTCTACTGTTACTACTGCTATGACTATTCTCTACTGTTACTACTATGACTATTTCATAGAGAAAGATTATAACTATGATGACAAATAATAGAAAGTAATCGAAGCATATGAAAATATCTAGAAATTAATAGTGAAGCGGCAAAATTAAATATATTTATTAAATGTTGGCTATACAATCAGGCATGCCTTATTACTGTGGATTTGGGCCATTCAAAAAATAAGGAGTTTAGCTGATGACAAAACACGCTGACCCAAATAGTAATACAAATCTAGAGAGGATTGAACAATCCGCCATGAAATGCACTATATTTTCCTTAGTCCGAGAGTTGTTGTTGGGGGTAGAGTTCAAGTGTAGGAGTTCCTCTCTTATTTTAAACCCCTCTTAAGTGGAACCTTGTAAAAGTCTCCTTAACTAGGTTAAACAAATCAAAATTTCTATCTAAAGACAGATAATCTAACCAGCTGTTCAAAATTTCTATCTACCAGCTGTCTTGGACCGCTCTATAAACTTGTTTTTCTAGAATAAATCTGGGATGAAATGCGAGAAAGCATTGTCTCCCACCTAAGAAAATTATCCAAGTAAAATTGTAAGTCAGGTATATATTGAGAGATAATCCAAACAACAATGCGTCCCGATTGTAAGTCAGGTATATATTGAGAGATAATCCAAACAACAATGCGTCCCGACTGATAATCTCAAGCGCTATTTTTTTTAGGGAAGCGGTAATCAGTAGATTAAGAATTTTAGAGATGTAGTTAAAATGAAGATTCAAAGAATATACCATTAAGGGATCAATTGAAGTCCTAAATATAATATATAGTTGGGAGTGGTTATAAATATAGCAAATAATTTAAAAAAAAAAAAAAAAATGTCAGGTTTTCTATTTGATTTTTTCCAAACATCTGCATCTGATAATTGTTTTCGTGCTGCGGTGTGTGTAGTTTTTATTGTTGATGGTAGCCGTATTTACGTGTAACCTTGCGACAAGACATTGTTTGTTGAAATAAATATTGCGTTTAATATTGTATATTTTTTGAGGTTAACTTGGCAGGAAAAACAATATCCAAGCACAAAAATTCACAAACCCAATATTCCCATCAGACCCGTCGTAAACTACACAACGGCACCAGCGTACAAGTTGACACAGCATCTGGCAACGGTAATAAAAAAAAAAGTAAAACTGAATGACACTTACAATATAAGAAACACACAACACCTAATCCAGTTAACAGAAAATATAAAACTCACCCCCAATTCCCGTTTGCTATCCCTCGATATTACCAACCTATACACCTCCATACCAATCACAGACACACTGGACTTGATGAAACAGAAGTTGGAACGAGAAGAATCCATGGAATTCGTCCACCAACTCACGAACTTAGTACAAACCACAAGCCACAAAACTACTTTAGATTTAACAACAAGTTCTACCTCGCTACCGACGGACTGGGAATGGGGCACCCCACATCGGCCATACTATCAGAAATATTTATACAAAACATGGAGGAAACTTACGTACCCAAACTGAAAGAGGAATTCGGCGTAACGTTTTATGCACGATACGTGGACGATTTATTCCTCATATTGCAAAACGACATAGAAGTAGACAAAATAGTAAATTACCTTAACAACATAAACAAGAAAATAAAATTCACATACGAAAAAGAAACGAACAACACCCTCAACTTCTTAGACATGAAACTCACAAGAACCGACCATAAAATAGAGTACGGAATATACAGAAAAGCAACTACATCAGATGCTATCATACCGCACAATTCCAACCACCCCACCCAACACAAACTAGCTGCACTTAGACACCTAACGAACAGACTTAAATACACACCCCTCACACCCGCGAACTACGCACAAGAATTGCAGACAATCTACAAAATAGCTGAAAACAATGGTTACAATACAAACATCGTTAATAAACTCCTTAAAAACGAACCACACCACCGAAATAGGACTGACAAAGAAACATCAGACAAATTCGCCACATTCACATATATTGGAAGCCACACGTACAAACTCACAAATTTTTTCAAAAAACTGGGCATTAAGACATCCTTCCGGACAAACAACAAATTAGGCAAAAAACTAAGGTAAACACTCGTACCGAGTTCACTGACGTGTATGACAGCAGTGGGGTCTACGAGTTGAAGTGCCCGGACTGTGACAACATTTACGTGGGGCAGACCGGCAGAAAAATCAAGGAACGATTTACCGAACACATCAGATCATACAAATACAACAAAGTTGACTCAAATTACGCCACTCACCTAAACACTAACAAACACAACGCGATGACATAACGACCACGATGAAGCTAATACACTCTGGCCACAAAGGACGACGACTTGACATAGTAGAACAACTCGAAATATATAAACGCAAGACACAAAACTTAATAAATGAACAGACAAAATTTGCCAGTGAACCATTATTCAGAACACTCTTCCCACAATTCAGAACAGAAACACAATTACACACGCAACAAATAGTTCTTAAATAGATTTTAAGTTTAGGTTTAGTTTTAAATCTACTATGTATATAATATAAATTTACTAGTTTATTTAAATTTACTAGTTTAGATATATATAGGAAAAAAAAAAGTGCGTATTTGGATGATGTATGTGAGTGATGATGTGATATGGTTTGTGGGATGCATAATAAAAAACTTAATTATATAAAAAAACATAATTAGGTATACATGCTTGCGAGGATGTGAGGGTTGCGTGAAAAAGTGAAAGAATGACTGGAATTTCTTAATTCTTTGGAACTGGAAAAACTTAATTATATACAAAATCGTTCAATTTTAAACGAATGAATGAATTTTAAATGTTAGTTTAATCGTTGTTTAATTTTATTTAAATTTATTTTGTGTATTTCTTATATTCTTTATATTTTGGTTAGTTAATTGTAAAGTAGATCTCCCTCCAACAACAGAGTTTAAAGATTAGACCCCCACGTGTTGTGTCCACTGTAAGAAAAAAAAATTTGCCCTTTAACAACCCAAACACGTGTTTTCCCACCCATCTGGCCACATCCCTTTACCTAGGTTAAGAGTTTAGTATTTAAAAATACACCTCAGTTAGTGTGAAACTAAGTCTCTGTACGAGTCTGTGTTGGCACACTGTCTGAAGAACGCATCCTGAAGATGGGCGAACGCCCGAAACCGGTCTCTGATGCTTTCCAGCTCTGCGGAACCAACCACCACAACAAATGATTATTAAAGCTTTGAAATTGCGTAGTTTCTTATTAGAGGAATAATATTTTCTTTAATTATCTTGAATATATGAATTTGTACTTAATTCCGGTTTATTATTATTATTTATTATTTTGTATCTTGTTTTTTTTATAATTTTTGTCTAATTTATTGTTTTGTTCCTACTCTTTTTCTTGATGTGTTGCTTTTAGTTAATTTTATTTATTTATTTTCTTATATCTGTTTATTTTTTTTTCTCTATTCGATATATAATATTAGGTTCATCTTCCACTGACATATACATTTTGTATACATCAGGTGAAATAGATAAAATAAATATAAATTTGTTTATTAATTTTGTTAGATATAAGCCTTTAATATACTATTCTCTATAAAAAATGTTGTACCTTCAAAACTTAATAAATTTCAAACCTATAGGGTAGTTGAATGTTACTGGCACTCTCTTCTGAACTAAAATGTAATCACTTTTATTATCTGTCTGGTTAAGTGCTTTTGCCCCCCTCCCCAACTATTTTGATTACATTTATGTTGGGATAATGATAAAATTTGTAATTTAAACAAAATTTGTCATTTAATACAAGAGAATGTCGTGTGAGTGTTTAACTCTGGATTTTTTAATGAAATCGACTTCATTAACTTAATCATCCATCGGAATATTACATTTATTTATATATATACATGAAAATAAAATTAATAATAGAGATGATTGTTGAACATAATTAATTATTCTCTTCAACTAAATAAAATAAAATAGTCGACAGAATTTCTATTACAATTAAATTTATCAAGGTCAATACTGATTGGTCAGCTGGGTGGGAAAACACGTGTTTGGGTTGTTAAAGGGCAAATTTTTCTTACAATGGAAACAACACGTGGCGGTCTAATTTTTAAACTCTTTTGTTGGAGGGAGATTTACTTTACAATTAACTAATCAAAATAAAATATAAAATATATAAAAATAAATTAAAAATTAAATTAAATAACGATTTATAAACTAACATAATTTAAAATTAAGCGATTTTTATAATTATGCATTCCACTCTTATTTCACCCTTTCACACAACATTCACATACGGCATCCACGCACGCATGTATACCTAAATATGGTTTTTTGTAATTAAGTTTTTGATTATGCATTCCACTCAACATATCACCTTTTTACACAACATTCACATACATCATCCAAATACGCACACATAATTTTTTTTTTTTATATATATATAAAACTAACAGATTTAAAAGTAACCTAAAACTAAAAATCAATACTGATTGTTGACTTTCGAAATTGTATGTGTAGTTAAGAATCTGTTTACCAAATTGTACTCGTCAGATTACTGGATAATGCCCCTTTGAAAGCATAGTATTTTATTGAACGTTGACCTTTCTCGTACGTACAATGAGCAATCATGCATGACATGATGTCAATTTTACCAAGATATATAAAGTCGTAGCCGCATGTAGGATCCGTTATAATCTTAAAACGGTGAAGACTAGGTTTTTGTTACGCCTATGTGGGACATAAAATTTGGTTCATTTTATAACCAATTTCCTTGGGGAGTGTCTTTCTACTTGTATATTGCGAAAAAGTTCCTTAGTGTAGCTAACTATCTTTCTCATTTCTGACTACTTTCGCTTTGACTTTTCCATTATTTCCATCTGTGTATATAGTCAGATATTCAGAATTTGTATAGGAATTGCACGAGAAAGTACTCTCCACAAGCTTTATCTCAGGAATCATTTCTAAGTGGGGCCGAGTTCTGCAAATCACTGGAAATTCCAACTGCACGTCAAAATATGGATTTGATTGTTAAGAACTTCATATTTGCTTTCGCTTTAATAATAATAATAATAATAATAATAATAATAGGAAAGAGTATAGGACGCCTCAAAATCTGAATATTTTTGTTAGATAATAGAATAAAATTTGAAATTAAAAATAAAATTGTTTATATTATTTATATAATATGTATAATTTGTTTATATATGTATATAAAACTGTATTAAGAGGCGTAAGTGAAAGACGCCTGAATATTTCACACAAGATGTTTTCTGTTAGCGCAACTTACCAAGATTGTTGTGTGCAAATTCCAAGTTTTTTACAAATTTATAATTTGCATTAATTGCAATCTAATGTATTGGGTGGATGTGTGTTGTAATTATGTACGTATGTTGTAGCGCATGGCGTGAACGTCGTTGAAAGAGCTTATATGTGTGTGTGTGTTTTAGAGAAGAGAGAAGATATAAGTAATAAGTCACCACTGCTTACAACAAATAAATTTGAATATATTTGAATTATTGAATAATGTTTATAATAATTGCAAGGTAATTGTTATTAATGAAATAAATGTACAGAAACTCTTGCACTTAAATATTTTTGTAGCTAGATTGATTTATTCACAAAATGTTTAATCACAAACTCAGCGCTTCTTTGCACATTGACTATTGTGAGACGAATTAGGGAATGGTATTCGTTGAATGATTTGAAAATAGACTGATTGAAGTAAGACGACTCTTCAAACAATGCTCGTGTTAGTAGTTAAAATGTGCCCTTTATATTTGATTTGTAGAAGGGGTTAAAAGACTAAGTGTGGCCGGTTCTCTGACCTCTCTTGTAAAGGTTTCTTTTACCTGGGTTTTGACCCTTTGCCAGCCAACGTACAAATTTCCTTTTAAAACTGATTTTATTTAAAATATATTTCCAATTATATTAATTTTTCCATTTGCTGGTTCCACCACTACAGCAGCGTAAGAAAAACACGGATCTTTCTCTCTAGATTTCATCCAGTGAGTCATGTTTTTCGCATGGCATTCGTTTAATGACTGTTCATGTCTTAGAAACGTCCTCTGGCTTGCTTTTTTTTTTTTGCCCACTTGATTTTTTTGTGACGTAGTGCACTCTTTTTTAGCAAGTAATATGCAAACATTACAACATCTCTCAGAGAGGAGGAGAATTCAAGCTGTCTCCCAGCTCAGTTACGGCTTAGATTTCATAAGTGCAATATTACATTTTCTTCTGTAGATCTCATTTTTTTGCTTCAGTGATAGGGCCAACATAATGCAGTAAACTCCCGATTACCCGTGTGCGGATTATCCGGATTGCGGATTATCCTGCATGAATTTAATTTAAAAATTCAACCCATGAATCAAGGAGGTTATCTCATTAATGAAACGACATTACCGCAATGACCTTATTAAAAGCCTTTGTAATGAAGGTGATGATTTGATTAAATTTTGGGAAAAAATGACAATACTGGATGCGATAAATAGTGTAACTCAATCTTGGAATAAAATAAAGCCAATAACACTCGTTCGATCGTGGAGGAAAATTCTACCAAATGTAGAAGGTGATTTTTTGGATTCTATCGAGCCTGAGACAAGTGAAATAGTATCTGAAATGAATAAGATAATGGCAAATTTAGATGGCTTTGAAAATGTTGATAGAGAAAATTTTGAGGAATGGTTAGAAGAACATGATTCATGTGATGGAGGTTTTCAAATAATGAGTGACCCGGATATTATTTCAGATCTCATTCAACCAGAAGAGCAAGAGAATGAAGGTGAATGTGGTGAAGAAGAAATTATCAATCGCATTAGTCACAACATGGCCCTGAATTCTGTTGACACATTATTGGAGTACATCGACCAATGGGAATTCGAGTATAACGACATAATAGCTCTTAGAAAAATTCGAACTGATACTAAAAAAAATCATTAAAAGATTCCTGCAAACAAACCATAATCACAGATTTTCTTAATAATAATGAGCATTAAACATGTTAAAATAATTGGCTGCCTTAGAAATGTATAATATGTTGTATTTTAGAAATAAATAATTATAGTTCGGATTATCCGTGCCGACTCTCCCCAACATTAGCCCGGATAATCGTGAGTTTATTGTATTTTGGAGTTAGGTCTCCAAAACCTTTGTTATTTTAAAATATAGATTTATAGAAACGATTGACTAGAAATTTCCAAATTTGACTGACATAACTCTACTCCCTGCTAGCTCTTAATATTGGTATTTGATCACTTAATTATTTCCCCCTCTCTATTGTTTTCTCCAAATTCTCTTCCTTTCTCGAGGTTGTGAAATATTTTCTCTTAGTGAAGATATTTCTAGTATTTTTACATCTTTATCTACTGTTTGTCAAATTACTTCCAACATTTCCTAGAACTAACAGGTATTTCTTAGTTCGTAGCTGTTAGCTGAACTATCGGAAGTTCTTCATTTATCTCGCATCACTTCATCAAACTAATGACCTATGGTGACATCGTAGATGTGGATTCATAACTCTTATAAGCACATTTCACGAATTTGTAGAATTTATTACCTAATAAATGTATTATTCTTTTGACTCCAGTTCCTATTTTTCTTATCTCTCTCTCTAATACTTGCAATTTCAAAGGTAGCATGGTACTCATTCAGTTACACTTTATAATCTTTACAATCGAAATAATTGTTCACCAATAGAAATTAGCGGAAAATAATGCTGTAGATTCTTTAATTACCATACTTAGTAATGAATATAGTTAGTAATTTATCTATATATATAGAAATTTTACTATTCTTCCAAATAGATTTGGACAAACTTTCTGCTCTTAAAATAAAAAATAAGTGAATTAATACTCAACTGTCTGTTTCTATCATAACTAAATAAGTATTATTTTGTAATTTCTTATTTAGAGAATTTTATTTTATTTACTTTTTTGTTTTGTTTAATTTCTTTCATCACAGTTTTCTATTAATTTATTAAGAATAATTTAATTTGCTTAATGATAATTTTATTTTGCTATATTTTATTATATGTCTGAACTTCATTGATAACAATGTATAGATAAGATGTTTTATTTAAGATATTCTTCTATGCGAATTTTTTCAGTTTTAATTATTATTTTCTTACTTTATGATTCATTATGTTTATTGTTTTATATTAGATTAGATTTGTTTCTTGGTTTTGGTTTTTCATATTTTTTTATTTATTATAATGTTGCAACTCCTTTGCCAACAGATTGTATATCTGAGTGCAAATAAATATATAATTATTTAAAAAAAAAACTCAAACTTTCTGCAGTCTAAGCATTTTTATGATGTTACTGAAATGTTATTGGTGTGATGTTTTGTAATGTAGTTCTAGTAGCACGAGCGGTTTTGTAAAGGGCTTGCGTATATGTAAGTTTTAAAAGAGAGAAGTATCAGAAATAAGAAAGTAATCACCACTGCTAAAAATAAATATATTCTATTAAAATAATAACTACAAGTTATTTGCAAAGAATGTATAAACTATTAATATATTGTGGAACTGGCACTGATGCTAAGAGAGCGAAAAACAAGTGTTCTGCTTGAATGTCTAATACAGACTGTTCTGAAAGAAGGCCTTCTTAAATTGTTCGTTCAAATCTTCCCCTGTGAGAAGAAGGGGTAGACAATGCTAACCAAGTTCATGAACTCTAAATGACAAAGGGGGTGGTTCTTCTACCTGAATAGTCCATTTTGCCAGTAAATGTTACATTTTCTTCTGGTAAATGTTCTATAATTCTGGCATCCATCACACTGCTTTAGTTATTTTTATGTACTGTAATCTTCGCTTCCTTTACCATCCACTCTAACCATGTCTTAAAACTGTTGAAAACACAGGAATTTGTATTAATAATTAATCAATATAATATAGTTTATAAATATATATTTTTATTTTAATTAATTAATCTATTATTTCCAAAAGCTGTGAGCAACAAACGAACAATTTAAAAAGATAAAGAAATATAAAATTCTTAATTTCTTTAGAAGTTTTTTGTAATTTAAAATTCCTTTACTGTTCAATAAATAAAGAATACGTATTTAATTAATGGAAATCTAATCTATATTCATAAAATATAATATGAGATGTGTCATATATATAGAATATTTATTTTTACTTTTTCTTACTTATGCAAAGAGTCAACTTTTGGAAAATGAATTTTTTTCTACCGGAAATGTAAGTTTTGAAGTTCCGTGAGTTTCGAAGATTATATTTGAAAAATGATCTGTATGTTTGCGTGAGTTTGTATGTGCGTGAGAGAGGGATAGAGACATAGACAGAGAGGAACTAAATATCTTTAAAACGAAAAATCGCAGGAAGTTCCATTTTAGTATTCTGTCTAGGCACCACCAACACATCTAATATGAAGATTTCGATCGAAATCCTCAACTGCCAATGAGACTTTATTGAGTGATTTTTTTTTCAATTTTTTTTTTGCAACTTTCTGCGATTTCCGTTAAAATTCCTATATTTCCAACCAATGGCTTTTATTTGAAATATTTTTAGGAGGAAAAATGATTTTTTTGGCTATAGTGGGAGAATGTTAACGTTAAGCGTTGATTCGATACAATGTATGGTTGTACAACTTATATATAGGGTAAAGGAAAAGGATTGTGAGATTCGGTCTTTTTAAAAAATAAGAAAACTTAAATTTTTGCCAACGTTTCGAAAATATATTGTTTATACATAAATAAAAAATTTATTAAATCTTCAAAACATCATTAAGAAAAGACAAAGACTTGAAAAAGACAATATATTTGTCGAAACGTTGGCAAGAATTTAAGTTTTCTTATTTTTTAAAAAAGACCAAATCTCACAATCCTTTTCCTTCATATAAGAACGGTCGAGAGAATCTTCCATATAGAGTAAAGTTAGGAGGGATGACGACGGTAGGGAAGAAGTCGCAGGCTTTATTTCTCTAGTTTGCCCCAAGTGGCGTCATGGACGTTAGTTGAAGGGTAGATAGAGCAGAGCGAACATATTGCAAAATTCTTCAGTTATTTTATGTGTTCTTCTCTGTTCTATGAACATTTATACGCATCAGCTATATCTGGTGAATACCTGAATTTTCATAACGCATTAGTAAATTTTTAAATACTATATTAATTGCAATTGAAATGAAAGATTTCCACGCTGTAGTTAAAATTGGCTTCGTAGCTATAGTGTTTACCTATTTATTTATTTTTTGTGTATTTATTGCATACAGGAATAACATTCCTTTTGCAAGGAGTTTGGTTTACAATATACAAAAATGATATGATATGATAAATAATACATAAAAGAAATAAAACTCATGACTACTGTCATAAACTGTACAGATGTTATTAACAAAATAATAAATGGATTAGTTAATCAGAAAGGATAAAACTCCTAATTCTTAGGGCATTAATAGCGTATTTGTAAATTGCATTTATCTGTGAGACAGACCCAACACCGTGACAGACCCAACCGAGAACAGCTTCTCGAAACGGTTGGATTCAGTATCCGAGTCAGCAAGATATGGATTAATATGCTGTTCTCTAAATGGTTGCAATGCGTGACAGTAGAAGAGGAAATGTAAAAGAGAGTCCGGTACCTTGCAGAACAAAACAGAGATTGCCTTCATCGAAGACATAGATTCATGAACACTTTAGATTACATAATCGAAGCTGAATAATCAATCTTATTTTAGTAATAGCACAGTTCCAATCTAAATAAGACCCCCTCGCATCCCAAGGCACTCACAAGTCTATATGAGTAATTGTATCAACTGTTTAAAACATTATGAATGTCTATCGAATGGCAATCGTTCTGAAATTTTTCAATAATATTCGATTTGTTCTTCTTGAGTAGGTGAAGGTCACGAGGGGCCAAAATATCCAGACAACCAATTGAAGAAAACAGGGACTTCAATATATTTATCCAAATAATATTAATGTTACTAGAATGCAAATCCAAGAGGTTATTCAGGCAAATATAGGGCAAGCGACTAGGGGGCATTTCGAGTACTTTAATTAGTAAACAGACCATACTTTTAAATATATTCACCTTAAGTGGATAAATCCCACATTCTAGCCGAACAAATGCATTTGGTGTGTTTTTTGGGAGGTTATAAATTTGTTTCAAAAATTGCAGCTGTATTATTTCAAGGCTGTCCATGTAGGTAGAAGCCCAAATCTCACTAGAATACAGAACAGTAGAGTTAATTATAGATTCAGAAATTTTAAATGGGATTTATTCCTATTTGCCTTACAGTTAATCAATATACTCTTCACCTTGCTAACTGCTATTTTACCTCTTGAAAGGAAATGCTCCTGTGCCTGATGAAATTCACCGTTCGAAGCAAACGGAAGTCCCAAATATATGAAATTATTAACTATTTCAATAGGTTCCCCTGAATAAGTAATTGGCCGAAATCTCTTGCGTTTAAAATTATTAGAAAAAAACATTACTTTTGTTTTATTGGTATTCACTTGCAGAGAATTTAAATTGCAATATTCTTTTAAAATATCTAGTTTTTCCTGAAGATCAATTATTGAGGTGGCAAAAATGGCTATATCATCCGCATAGCAAAGCATTAATATATTAAAAGATCCATGAACATTGACAGAACAGGCACCACGGGAGTTAAAAAAGTCAATAATATCCGAAAGAAAAAGGTTGAATAGTACTGGAGATAATGGTTCTCCTTGAAGAACTCCAGTTGTGACATCAACATCATCAGTATATTCTGATGGTAGGGATATGCGAATTTTAGACTGATCATAAAGCGATTTTATTGTGTTAGTTATTTTGAGCCCTGCACCAAATCTTAATAGTTTCCTCCAAAGAAGTGAATGGGAAATTAGGTCAAAAGCCTTAGAGAAATCAACGAAGGCAACAAAAAAGAAGTGTTTTTAGATAATTTATTATTAAATATAGATGATAACACAAACATTGTCTTGGCAACGATGGTTCGGTTTGAAGCCATTCTGTTCTTCAGGGATCACTTCAGCATTTTCACACCAAGATACGAGACGCCTAGCAATAATAGAAGAGAAAATCTTAGGCAAGCAGTTCTGAAGCGCAATACCACGGTAATTCAGCGGGTTGGTAGAGTCCCCCTTTTTGAATCATATCATATCATTTTTACCTCAGCTAAGGACCATGGCGAAGGAATAGAACCGGTACTCAGAACTGTATTAAACAAATTTAAAGTATAATGCTCCCAGGAGAGGGGAAGGTTGCGATAAAATTCATAAGTTATTAAGTCACGGCCAGGGCTTTTATTTAGTTTACAATGGGTTAAAGCAGTTTGCAATTCAGAAAGAGAAATATTTTGGTCTAGCATATCGTTACAATATACAGAACAATCATAGGTTAGTGGTAAGGGATCCTCCCTGGCGGGGTAAAGGGATTTATAAAAGTGAAACCAGGTAGTAGCTTCAATAGGACATTTTTTCGCCCAGGTGAATGCAGTTTCTCGACTACAAACCAAAAATTCTTTATAATTTTTTACATTAGACATTTTTAATATTTTAGATTGCATACTTTCTTTCTTTTTATTTTTTATTAAGTTACGAAAGACTGTTTTAGCATTAGTGAAATTATGAAATTTAACTGGGTTCTTAGGGAAGGGATTAGCTAAGTGGTTAGCGCGTTGGACTCCCACGCGGAGGTCCCGGGTACGAGTCCATGCTACCCTTAGATTTTTCTTCCTGGAGCTCTACAGCTCATGTCGCTGATGGACAGTGTTGTCTGTAGCGAGAGAACACTGTCCGGAGGCCGGCAGTGCACTGAGAAGGCTCCGGGCGCTAATAACCATAGATGTTAAAGCGCCTTAAATTAAAAAAAAAACAAAAAAAACTGAGTTCTTGTCAGATTTCTTCCAATGACGGAAGGCATTATTTACAGCTCGTTTGGCAGTTAAACACTCTTTGTCTAGCCAGCTATTTCTAGAGAAAGTAGCTCGTGAGGTAGGACTGCGAAAGGATTTGATTATATTAAGAGAAAAAGCAGTTTCGTGAATAGCGTGGTTAATATTCTGATATAACTCATTAGGATCATCACTGTTGAAATAAAGCCGAGGCGAATGGGACATGAGAGAATGAAACTCATTATAAAGACAATCATTCCGAATATATTTGTTTCTGGATACAGGTTTGAATTTATTGGATGGTGGGGATACCAATAGGCAGGTTATATTTAGTTTCAATATTCCAGTGAGATGGTCTAGGTCAGCAAAAATACTATTACTAATACTAAAATCATATATTATTTGCAACGTATTAAGATTACCCCAAAGTAAATCTATGATACTTGAACCATTACCAAAGATGTAAGAGACTTGGGAAGGAAAATCTCTTCGAGAACGACCATTAAAAGTAAACATTCCCGCATTCTCCATGACAGATACCAACTTTTTACCTCTGCTGTTCACAGTTAGGTCCAATGAGTCTCTGCAGTGTTAAAAGCTCGTATTCTCAAAAATAGGCTCATCAAGTTGATTTAATAGACCAATCCGTGAATTGAAATCCCCACCTACGAAAATTGGAACATCACCATAATTATTAGTTATATCTTCTAATATTTCTGAGAGAATATCTAAATATACGTAGGTCACATTCTTTTAAAGGGCGTATATATAATACAGCTAATAAAAAATTATGCAGAGTAGAACTTGTGATTTTAAGAAGTAAAAGGAAATTATCTTTGTACAAAATAGAGGCTCTCTGGATTGTTTTTTTTATTTGTGAGCACAAGAAGTCCACCACTGGGGCGACCTCGTGATTTTTCTTTTATAGCTGCACTTGTAAAATAATCAAAATTCTTTAAGAAAAAGGAAGCCTAATAGACTCAAGACACAAACCAGGTTTTATTAAAACAGAGAATATCCAATTCTGAAAGTTTACTTTTAGTGAGAGCGTCTAAATTTAACAGAGAGTTAAAGCCATTAATATTTTGAAATATAATAGTAAATCTAGACAAGTTCTGAGAGTCTAAGACAGAGATACCATTATTATTTGGATTCAGAGAGGAAAAACAATTTTTGTTACTTGTTGGCCATAACAGTTACCTCCCTTGGTTTTAAAAAATCATCCGATGAGCTCTTCTGTGTAGATCCCATAGTTTTTCGTTTTTTAGTCAACTTCCTTGTTAGTAAAGTAGATACAGCTGTGCCCGTCGTAATACTTCCTGCATCTAACTCATCGCCCGTATAATCACCAGTATCTGTAAAGCGCTGTAAATCAAGTTCTCTAGTTACGACTGAGACCGGAGATCCTTCAACTTGCCTGACCATAAGACGGTTATTTTTGTACCAAACGAATTTAATATTACCATTCTTCTGCAGTTCCTTGGCCTTTTTAAAAAGTCCATTTAGATGAGGCGGTAACATTTCATTAATAAAAATCGGCTGGACAGGGAATACATTAAAAATTAAAGTGAGTCAAAAATATCCTTTTGCTTTTTTTTAAAATTCAAAAACTCATCCTTATCGATACGACTAACAGATTTCATACAGAAGGGTGGCGGAGAGAGATTGTGCATTGGTTTCAGGCGGTAAATATAGTATAATTTTTTTTTTTATTAATTTCAAAACCAATAGCTTGACTGAGTTTACTAATAACTAGTTGCAAATTTTCATTTTCAGTTTCTGGTAAATTGCTTATTAATATAGCATCCGCTCTATGAACAGAATTATACATATGCCTTTTGATATTACATATTTCCTCTCTCAAGATCGTATTTTCCTTCTTTATTTTTGAAATTTCTAATGACTGGGTTTTAATTTTTTTTCTCCAGATTAAAAATAGAATTATTTATATCATCTCTTTAAGCATTTAGCGTTTGAATAATATTAGTATTAGACGTTTCTAGATTGAGAATATTTTTCGTCATAGCCTCTAATTTAGTGAGTATAAGGCTAGTAGCATCTCTGCTTAGTGCATCCCCCACTACTGGTCCGCCATTAGTTTCATTCATCATTAGTTGAAGTCTGAAGTGTAAGAAGTGGAGTAAACAACCAACTGGACAACAACAAGGCAGATATTGTTACATATTTGTAAACTTCCAAATAATTATCAATATTCTTCTCCCACAATAAGTGACGAATACTTCTCCCACTCCAATATTGAACAGAAACCTATCTTAACTGGCTAATCCAAGCTCAGATTTCTACCTTTAGTTTTTTATTAATTATTTAATTGACGATTCGTCAAGAATTCTTAAAATTTTAATCACATATCAATTACACAATAAACTTTATGTATGAAAACTTTCAGTTAGAAGAAACGTCTACAGCCCTTCAAAAAAAACAATTTTACATAGACACGATGTTCACAGGTAGACTGCACAATCCAAACTCTTAGGTGTTTACCTAAATTTCATGTTGATCAGCAATGATACGGGCATCTCTTCTACCTATGGTGCCTTATCTTACCTACCAACTCCAGCAGCGACGGCCAGTGTAGCATACTTGTATTTTGTTTCTGGAATAAATGAGAATGTCTTTATTTCGAAAAATCACATTTTGTTTTATATAATAGTAGTTGACATAAGTTGTATAAGCATTACCTCTCGTATATTTTAATACATCTCGTATATTTTAATACAGGGCAAAACATTGAAATACTCGTATACCTCGTCTCTCCTAAATTTACCCTACTTATATACTTAGTTGCATATAAGAAGCATTACTAGAATTCCAAAATTGAATAAAATCGGTTAACCGGAATGACACTATACAAAATTGGTTTTTAGGTTTTTGTGGAACATTTTTCCAAATTTTCGATTTTTGTTTAAACTTGGAATGCCAAATCACAGCTTTTAAAAGATGATCACTTTTATTTAATTAAAACTTTTCCAGGAAGAAATTGATTTTATGGGATTCTGAGGAATCTGTGATGTTAAATTTCAGAAGTTTTGGGTTTTATTTAATGTTAATGGCGCTCACTCCTAGACTACGATGTAATCAAATAAAGCATATCCAGCTGTGGGTGCTAACCTAGATGTACCCTCACCTAGGGGGATGTACTATATATTAATGTTTGGGCAAAATTTCAAGCTTAAAAATTTTTTTTCAATTTTATAATCTTATTAATTGTCAGAAGAGAATGTCGTGTGTTTCACATAGTTTGATACTTTAAATAGGGAGTTTTTGGATCTTGTGCGTGTTATATTTACAAAATAAAGACGTTCGAATATTTCGTGATTTTTTTCGACTTTCAATTATTGTGACCACAAAAAGTTGATTTTCCAGAAATATTCTTTTCGTAGTATTCGAGGAAGTCTGAGTTTTCGGTGAAAACATAATTGTTAAAATCTTTTTGAATTCAGGAAGAGAAAAAAAGGAAGGTATCAGCAAAAGCGGAAGTGATTATTATTAGTTACAAAATGTTGTTACTACAAATTGTATGAAATCTAGGCAATATATCGGACTTTTATGATTTTTTTTTTTTTTTGAAGTTATCGATTTACTAAGTGATTAAAGTTATGAGAGAAAAGAAAGTAGTGTAGAGTGATGAAGACTGTGGGAGGTCTTATTGGCGCCAGGCCAGTAAGCGGTCACAAGGACCGTACGAATACAGCAGCTTCCAGCTTCCTTTATGCTTTAAGATCTTTTTTTTTCTTTTTTGCTCTCTTAATTAATGTTTTTCTTGATTTATGGGTTCATATCTCTCTTCTATTCTGTACTTTTTCTACTTTCCCCTTATTCAGTGCTGGTTCAGTGTATTTCATAAAATCTAAATTTCCGTTTGCAATATTATTTTTTTAAGTTACATTTACTTTGTACGCAACTGTCTGTTAACATTTTATATTCAGTAGAAATATTAGGATCTTATTTAATTTTTAATACTGAGTTTTACCGGATATACTATATGTCTTGAGATCTACTTGCTATTAAATAAAATATTTTAAGCGTATAGTCTGGTTTGTATATATGTCTTTTTATTATAATTGAGAAGTTTCCAGTACTCTGGCCATGTCAAATGTAACTCATTGTCTTTATTTGCATTATACATTTACGTATGTATTTGTTTAAAATAAAAGTTATTTATTTATAAAATCTATCTAACTATAAATGTTTGGTCATAATTCATGGATCTAGACGCGCGACTTTACTGCATGGTTTATCAATTTCGTCACGATTTTCTCACATATTTCCGGTGAAAATTTGAAGTTTGAAAATTTAATTCGTTATTATTTTCAATTCGAATATTATTTGTATGATGTTTATGATTCGTGTTTATCTATTTATTAAGGGGAGCAAATTGAAAAATTATGAATGGTTAAAATAGGATATCTCGAAATAGAACAATTCCGATGAATACCTCCTTGGTCTTAATCTAGACTTCCGTTAAGAAGTCCTTGGTCAGTATCACTGATCGAAATTTCAATTTTACTGAAGAATTTTTTAAATTATCTGGATTTTCTCGAAAACAACTACAAAAAATACATATATATGTATATTTATAGTGTCAAAATATATATATGAGTTATGTGTCAAAATTCCTCAACCGGAAGTACCACTTTACTAAATGATTTTTTTTTCACTTTTTCGAGATTTTCTCAAAAATGGCTCCGATGATTTTCTTTAAAGAAATGGTTATGCGCACAGAATTAGAGCCGGATACCAGAATTGAACCAGACATTGAGCCACCCACTATTGAAGATTTTGAAGATGCAATAGGAATGCTAAAGAACAATAGGGCTCCAGGAGAGGATAATCTTACCGCTGAGATTCTTAAGAAT
>JAAEAF010003803.1:0-33482 GCA_011037195.1 Triatoma infestans | reverse complement strand
TGTTAGAATTGTTCCCACCAAATGTATCTATTGACATAATTTCGTATGGTGTGGATGCCGGACCTAAATGGGAGAGTAGTCCAATTGGGCGACTTTTCTTGTTTTATTTTTTTTACATATTTGGCATTTATCACAGTAACTTGTTACTAATTTGTCCATATCAAAAAAATAATAATGTGGACGTATTTGTAATAATGTGTGGTGAGCACCAATATGTCCAAATTGGTAATGAATTTTCTCGATCAATTCTTTTCCTAATTAGAAAAATTCTCTTTTTTCCTTTAAGGATTTTGTAAAATATTTGCCCTTTATTATCGGAATGTTTATCTCGTAATATTTCTTTTTCATGTTCTTTTTGGTCATTTAGAATTTCTTCCATAGTTATTAAATTGACAACTTGTAATACATCTTCGTTGTTTACGAAGGTCTCGAGAACTGGATTCCTCGATAGGGAGTCAGTCAGCTTCTACATTTTGTTTTCCTGGGCTGTAAAGTAATTTAAAGTTGTATTGTGACAAATGATACACGAGATCTCCCAATTCTTCATCTGTTCTGGCTTTAAGTTTAAGATTCTCTAAAGGTTTATGATCTGAGATTACAGTAAACTCCCTTCCTATCAACCAGTATTGCCAATATATAATTGCCTCCCTAATTGCCAAACATTCTAAGTAAATAGCTTTTTTCTTTTTCTGAGAAGGATTCAGTTTTTTAGAAAAGTATGCCACCGGATGGAGTTCATCCTTTTCGTTTGGTTGCTTCAAAACTGCTCCAACTCCTTCACCACTAGCATCTGTGAAAAATAATTTGTTTTTCCAACAACACCACGGCATCTGTAAAAACCGGTTTTTCGAAATTATATATTCCTAAGATAGGACTAGAACACAGATAATTTTTTACAATTTGGAAGGCATGGTCACAAGTATCGGACCAATTAAAAGGAACGGATTTTCTCAATAAATTATGTAATGGCTCTAATGTTTGTACTGCATTTTCTAAATATTTGTAATAAAAATTAATTTTTCCAAGGAATTGACGGACATTTTTTGTTGATTTTGGTTTTGGAAAATTTTTAATTGCTATGAGATTATCATTAAGTGGACGGATTTTATCTTTCTCAGTTATGTGGCCTAAATACTTAATTGAACTCTTTGCAAAGCTACATTTGTCTAGTTTGAGTTTAAAACCTTCTGTTTGGATAGCATGAAGAACGGAATCTATATGTCTTATATGTTCGTCAAATGTTTTTGAAAATATTAAAATATCGTCAATGTAGCAAGTGCAAAACCCAGTTAGTTTATATTTGCGTAATATATTACCTAAAGTACGCTGGAAAATAGCAGGTGACGTTTTCAGACCAAACGGGAGACGTTTCCATTGCCAATGCCCTTCTTCTGTAATAAATGCAGTTTTTTCTCTATCTTCTTGTTTGATTGGAATTGACCAAAAAGCAGAGTTTATATCCAGAGCAGTGTACCAATCACAATTCCCAGCTTTTACAGTTACATCCTCTATTCTCGGGAATGGTTGTGGTTCAGGGATTATCAGTTTATTTAAATCACGAAAATCTATACATAGACGAGATCTTTTATTTTCTTCCCGCTTATACGCAAGAGTGACTGGCGACGCAAAAGGAGAATTAGAATCCTCAATCAACCCTGCTTGCAGTAGTTTTGTTATCTGAGATTCTATTTCTTTTCTATCTGGCACAGATGTTCTGTAAGGCTTTCTTATTACATATTTATTCTCTAAAAGTTTAATTTCGGCTTGTGTTTGTTTTACTTTGCCAACATCATATTTACTTTTTGCAAATAGTGATTCATATTTATTTATCAATTGAGTTATATCCTTACGTTTACCTATATCCAGATAGTTTAGATTCTTCTCTGTGGTGATAGAATTAACAATAGATGTATTTTCTTCCAGATTTTTATTTTCATTTGAAATTGTAGACACTACTTCTGCTGTATCCCCAATTTTCTGCGAAATTATTAAGTTTTCATCCTGGATTAGTTTGAATTTTTTTATTGCATCTAATCCAAGGAGTAAGTTGTAAGAAAAGTTATTGTTCTTCACAACGTGTACTTCCAGAGTTTCTTCTATTTTATTAATTCTCATAGAAATTCTTGCTCGGCGGTGAGTGAAATCGGTGCCACTAATTGTGCGAAAAATATTTCGATGTTTCATTAGTCTCGTTCTCAAGTCATCCACAATTTTCTGATTAATGAGTGTTATATTTGACCCGCTATCATAAACACCCTTTACCTTCTTCTTTTTGTCTACAATAACAAATTAAATATTCTGAAAAATTATTTATAACCAAAAACAAATTAACCCCCAAAGGTAACAGTCTCCAGTAGGTTTTCTTCCTCTCTAGTACAGCCTATATCCACTGCACCTACAGGAGCGCTGTTACATATATAATTAGTTTTTTATAAATATCCAAGATATTATGTATTATATTAACAAATTTGGTGTCAAACATTTACACTATTTTCTCTTATCACAATTTAGACTAGTTATAATTGACTAATTCTTACTGGTTGTTTAGAATGCTTTCAATTTACATGATTGGGAGATTCTAAGCTTTATAAAAACGACTTTTTTTTACTACTTGAGACCCCCCTCCCATTCTCATATCACAAAAACAACTTTAAATGAATCAGAGTCATTTTTCGTGTTAACCTGCTTCTTTTTGTGGTCATCGACCGGTTTCATGCGTACGCCCATCATCAGTATGTTTTTGTCTAACAGATCTCCTTCTTCTCCTTGAAAAAAAACAGTTTAAGTTACACAGCCCCATTTTAAAAGGAAAAAATGTTTTTAAAGGATCGTAACATGTGGTTTTTCCCATTCTCGCAGCAACACTCCTAGCTAGGTCATAACAAAAACATTTTAAAAATCCAGTGTATCAACTGAATTTGCTCTGTGCAAGTCTATGTTATTACACTGTTTGACATAAACATCCTGATGATGGGCGATCGCCCGAAACCGGTCGATGACCACAAAAAAAAGCAGTCTATCACGGAAAATGTCTCTGATGCTTTCCAGCTACGCGGAACCCGCTACAACAACCTTAAATCAATATTTTCTTGCAAAGAGTTTCAGAAAAAAGTGATAGATCTCTGCATGTATCCAAAATTTAATGAAATCCGTCGCTGTTTTTATACAGAAAATTGCTGAAAACTGAAATAAAAGAAAGTAAAACTGTTCAGTAAAAACGCACTTCCGGTCAACTGATTTTCTTCAAAGAAGTTCGCAAAGAAATTTTTTTGCAACATATTTAATTCTCATTAATATTATATTACTGAGAGAATCGACCAATAAAAATTAAAACAGCACCTTTAGAAAAAAAAAACAAAAACTCTGATCTTTCCCCGAAAAAAAAATCCCCTTTAAATGAATTTTCCCAAAGAAATACCTGAAATAAAAATTGTAGCAACCGATATGTGTAATTGTTATATTAAGTTTAAACAAAACCGTTGGAGACGTTTTCGAGAAAATCTCAAAAAAAAATCTATTTAGACAATATATACTCTACTTTCACACAATGTTGCAGGTAACAAAGTTTATTGCATTACATTGTTTTACACTGCTTACGGTAATAACTTTTATTACTATTTGTAATTTATTATTGCATAATGAAACTTTAAGCTAATTAAAGAATACTACTGTATTTTTTTTCCTGTCTCGAAATTGTTATTATTTATTATTAATAGATGTAGATTGTTGTAGGGAATATTGCATTGCGAACTGAAAGATCTATTGTGCCCTCCCGGAACCTTCTCAGTGCACTGCCGGTCTGGTCTCCGAGCAGTGTTCTGTAGCTACAGACAACAGTGGCCATCACCGGACAGTGAGTTATAGAGGTTCCAAGGAAGAGAAAATCTAAGGGTAGCACGGCTGGATTCGAACCCGGGACCTCCGCGTTGCAGTCCAGCGCGCTACCACTGAGCTAACCCCTCCCTTGGCTATTTATTACCAAAAAAAAAAAAAATCTGGTGTAAAACACTCACATAACCTCCTTTTACTGCAGTTTACAAAATTGTAATTGACAAATTACAGTTACAAATAGTTGACACAGTGACAAATTACAATTAGTTGTTAGTAATTACAGTTTTTACAAAACAGACTTGGACAACACGAACTAAACATTATTAACAAAAAAATTGACAGCACTGCTCTCTCTAAACTGACTTTCAATCATGCCATCGATTTCAATAACCACTTATCCCAACCATTCAAAACGTCTTCTATCCGAACTCTATCAATTTTAAAAAATACAAAAAAATCATAACTTCACCTTACAACAATATAATATAATAGGCTTTCTTATTACATATTTATTCTCTAAAAGTTTAATTTCGGCTTGTGTTTGTTTTACTTTGCCAACATCATATTTACTTTTTGCAAATAGTGATTCATATTTATTTATCAATTGAGTTATATCCTTACGTTTACCTGTATCCAGATAGTTTAGATTCTTCTCTGTGGTGATAGAATTAACAATAGATGTATTTTCTTCCAGATTTTTATTTTCATTTGAAATTGTAGACACTACTTCTGCTGTATCCCCAATTTTCTGCGAAATTATTAAGTTTTCATCCTGGATTAGTTTGAATTTTTTTATTGCATCTAATCCAAGGAGTAAGTTGTAAGAAAAGTTATTGTTCTTCACAACGTGTACTTCGCCAGTAATTTGTCTTCGTCCACATTTGAAATTGCCGCGCCTCACTACAAACATAACACTTTTCTTATCTCTCCCACCTTTTAACAGTTTTTTAAATTAAAAAAAAATACTCTCTCTTCATTTCAGTCTCAACGTTCTCAACGTTTACTCCTCTCCTACCCTAAAGGTATCTTTATCTGTCTTTTTTCTCTTATTGTTAATATCATTTTATTTAATTTACTGTCACTTCTGTTTTATAATTTCTTCTGTTAATATTTCTTTAATTTCAATTTTTTTTTTTTTGTCATAAATCTATGTACTTTTTCGTAACTGTACTATACTGTACATTTATGTATTTTCTCCAAGAAATTTTACAGAGATCCTGAAGAAGGGCTCGAAACGTAGAACAACAAAAAAAATTTTTTCCTTAGAAACTCCTGTAATCATTGCCGCACAAACATCTCATTGACAGATTTTATAGTTTGTATACTAAATTTAATGAAATCCATCGATGTTTTTATGGAGAAAATCGTGAAAGCTGAAAAAAAAAACTGTTCAGTAAAAACGCACTTCCGGTTTTTTCTAATTTTTCTTGAAACTCAAAATTTTGGCAATCTATTTATTTCTAATTAATCTGCGCTAAGATGGTAGAATTGTATAATCAACTGTGATAACTGATAACACTTTAGAGGAAGAAAACATAACCCTCCCCCCGAGAACCCCCTCAAATAAATTTTTCCGGAGAAATGTTTCATATAAAAGTTGTAGTTCTTGATATTATGTGTAGTTCACATTCCTAGTTTAAAGAAAATCGTCGGAAGCATTTTAGAGAAAATAGCAGAACACTGAAAAATACTTGTCAGTAAAAACGTATTTCCAGTCATCCTATCTTCTCCAAACTCGGAATTTTAACAACATAATTAATTCTAATTAATATTACGGCTATTTACACCATTTAGTGCATCCCGTTGCCCAAAAGAGTTTCTCTCCAGTATTCTCTATCTTACCATTCTCCTTCACGTAGACTTGGGCTATCACGGCTCTCCTCTCCACCGGCCTGCACTGGAGCATTTTTTTTGGCCATCTTTCTCCACCCATCCTCATGACATGACCATACCAAATGAACCGCCGGTAATTTACTGTCACTTCTGTTTTATAATTTCTTCTGCTAATATTTCTTTAATTTATTAACTGTTTAATCAAAATGCAGTTAAATAGGAAATTAGTTGTTAATTTTCGTTCACTGATACTATACTATAGATTTATAGGTTATTACCATTGTAGCGGAATTCCGTCTGGGACCTATGTTTTTAATGCCCTATTTCCTTTTAGTGGGCCAATAAAGTTTCCAGTTCCTTTATTACATTACAAAAGGAAATATTCTGTTCGTGTCAATTTAGTTTTCAACGGATATATGTATATATATTTGGATAATGAAACTTTAAGCTAATTAAAGGATACTGCTGTATTTTTTTCCCTGTCCGCGAAATTGTATTATTTATTAATAGATGTAGATTGTTGTAGGGAATATTGCACTGCGAACTGAAAGATTTTTTGAGCTCCCCGGAACCTTTTCAGTGCACTGCCGGTCTCCGAGCTGTCTACAGACAACACTGGCTATCACCGGACGGTGAGATGAAAATTAAATGGGGTGAAACACTCACACAACTTTGTCCTTATCTAATTAAAAAAATTAGATCAAGTAATTTTCTATAAAAATCGCAACGTTACAATATTTATTTGAGCTGGCCATATAAATGGTGGTGGAGTTTTACTTATATACCTTATGTGGCGCACTCTATGTCAAAACCAAGAAAGGTAGTGCAACTACCTTTTCTAAGCATTCCAAGTTTAAAGAAAATCGTTGTAAGCGTTTACAAAAAATTACGAAAAACTAAGAAAATAAAGCTATTCAGTAAAGCTCACTTCCGGTTGATGGATTTTTCCCGAAATCTTCATGTCTAGTGCGGTGGTTAGTACCTAAACAGAATACCAAGTTTGAGCTTCCTGTAACATTTCATTTCTGAGATATTCTGTTAAAACACTCGCACACACTAATGAAGGTCCTTCAATAAGGATGAGGAACCCTTGGCGTAGAGTAGCAGAACTGAATAGATCTGATGGAATGGAATTGATGAGGAAAATGGGAAAATAAAATCTTCTAAAAATGAAAAATTTACTTCGGGAAACTCCAAGTTTGAAGAAAATTGACAAAGGAAATTTTATAGAATTGCATTAAGGGAAAGTCGTGTCATGTTTTCCCACATTAGATACAGTGAATTTTCATATATAATTCATTATTTTTTTTACCTCATATTTTCCAGCAAATTGTTTCAAAATTCAGCTTTTTCTTACCTGAAACATAAATTAAATATAAATTAACTAATTTTATTAAAAGTATAAAATCGATTATTGTGTTAATCTATGAGTGAATAAAAAAAAAAAAAAAATCAATTTTATTGCTTATTAATGATTTTCTCATTACAATTTTCTAATGAAAATTAGAAGTGACAGAGATTTCCACCTGTTTTTTTCCCTCCACCCAAATAGTTTTCTAAGTCACAAGAAAAGAGAGACCTTAAATTATAATGACAAGCATAGTCATTTTCAAAAATTATTAGTACATAATAATTAGTAAGATTATAAACAAAAACAATAATTAAATACGTAACTTTATCATTAAAGAGTCATGGCTAATTAGAAGAACTTTGAAAAAAGACACATAGATTATAGGGACGGGGCGCTTTACACTTTTAGACAGAACTGAAAAGTTATTAAATTTAACTACAGTTGACAGAAATGGTAACAACTTCTTTGCCCTGTTGAACTGTCTAATATAATTTATGAAGTTTTAACGATTTTCTTTATATCTTAAACACGCTTTTTTATTGTTTGAAATTAAATTTATTTATTTATTTAAATTTAAATTTTAAAATTCTCTTGGTTCTAGCAATATACTGGAATAAATACAGGGAATTTATGGCAAGCAAATGAGGATGTGTTACTTTGTCAAGACTTGTTTTGAAAGGCTACAAGTTATTTTAGAACATGGAATTTGTCTGTCTTGTACCTTATTTAAAATAAATCTGGATAGAATGATTGTAGGATCAGTTTGAAAATGCAAAGAAAGTGTGACTGCTTAGTGAAAGTGAGAATTTTTTTCGTGAAAGACTGTGTTGTTAGCAAAAGACAATGAATATCAAGTACTCCACCTCATTACGTATGTATGTTGATGGGTTTGTGGTGTGTGTGTGTGTGTGTGTGTATGTGTCTGTGTGTGTTGTTACAAGTATATATATTGTATATAGTATTTAATTATTGTCATTTTAGGTATTTATTAGGTTGCAAGTATTTATTAGCGTGAAGGAATAAGTACATAGTTGGGTCCTAATTTTAAAGCATGAATGAACTGTGTGAATGAGTGTGAGGGGACCAATACCGGCCAGGGGTGGCCACTTTAGGTCGTGTAGGAAGTCTTCCTGCATTGTTTTTAACATTGGGAGCCACTATCATTAGGAGGGGGTGGGTCTGCGCCGGGATTGGCTACCCAGATGAATATGAGTTTAAATGAGGTTAAAAATAGTGTAAATATATTTAATTTAAGAATAAGGATAGGGGTGCGAGGAATATCGAATACTCCACCCCATATTTCAGCGGAATTTTTAGCGTTTAGTTTATAGGTTTTATTTGTGAGTGAATTTTTCGAATCAATGTATTTATTTGAACGAATGTTTTATTGAATGAATGTAATTGCAGATATGAGTACACGCTGCAGCGGGATTTTGCGCCAGTACCAGTGCTGGATATCGTGAAGGGTTTCTTCCAGATATGATACATGGCTGATGGAAAGCTAATACAAAAAAAAAAACGAACCTTGAGATGATAATGAGGGCGTTTACAGGATTACTGCGTGGACTGGAGAATTGAGGAACATTAATTACAGGAAAATTGAGTATTATGATCCACACAGAGGATGCAAGAGAAGGATTTGTTTATTGAACAGTATTGATTTATAAGGGTAATACAAAATATAATAATCCTTTGGAAGTCTTGCGTTCAGTGTTGTATTGCCATCGTGTCAATTTTATTTTTATCGGAAATACATGTTTTGAGGTCCTCAGAACACGAAAAAAATGCTTTTTAGCGATTGGTCTGTATGTATGTGAGCTGTTTTTTTTTTGCGATGTTCTTTCAACATATTATTAACGATTTTCTTCTGTGAGAGCAATATTATACAGCCCAAATGAGTATTGTAATGGATGAGAGAGGAGAGAGAATTTTCCTAGAAATGATGAAGCAGAAATAAACTAGTAGATGTGCTGGACACTGTATAATGAATAGGAAACACAAACTGCAAAGACTTTCCACTGTTAATAGAATTAGAGAATAAGGTAGCGAGAGAATAATAAAAAAAAGAGACAGACTCGCTGAATAATTAGAAAGCAAGTAGATTGATGTTTGCTAACTGTTGTCGAACACTGTTCTTCTAATTGATGCTCGCCTGAATATATATAGAATCTCCCCTCTCTAAGCGAGGGAAGCGAGTAACTAGGTTGGTACGGATTCTAACGAATCTTAATGATTCGGATACCATTACAGTAAAATGTACGATAACAATATCTATATTTAGTAAAAACTTCTACTTTGATCGCAATTTGTCAATAAGAACTTTGAAAATAGCACAATGTGAGAATGTTTCATATCAGATCTTTTAAAATTATTTTTAGATTTTTCTCTACGGAAAAACGATCAAGAAAAATAATTTTAAAAAATAAAAGTTTTTTAAAAGAAGAAACTGTCAGAGGACTAGTGTGTTGTAAATCTATTTAAAATAGAACACGAGAAATACATTGAAGTAATTTTACTAGTCAGTGAAGGTTGGTATGACTGGGAAGATAAAAAAAAATAGCCCGAAGATTGTAGCTGAGTCATCAGATGATGTTATTTTCTTAGAAACAGGTTATCTTATCTTATTATGTAAAAGGAAGGGAAAACAAGGTTGCCATTTAGATGGGAACATGTAATTGTGTGATTTTTTTTGGGCTTTTTAAATGATATTCACAGGTAATACATATAAACGCTCGTTTACTTCTTTTATACACCAGAAATTGGGAGCATTTCGCTTCTATAAAATTTTCAAAAATTAAGTTTTACCGGAAATACAGGTTTTGTGGTCTTCTGAATGTGAAAAACAAAAATTAACGAACAGTTTTATGTAAGCATTTCCGGATTGCTGGGATTCTATGTTTGAAGATAATCAATTGTAATGTGTACATCTTTGGGCGAATTAATAAATGTAAATTGTATCGAAATAATATATTCTTGTTATATATTTTATGATTGTAAAGTAAGGAATTTTTCCGATTTATATATTTATAAATTTGGGTTTTTTGAAGGTTGAAAGGCATGAAAGAAACAGTTAGTTGAGTCAGAGATACCTGGCCTACCCCTATCATTACATTTATTTAGGACAAAGGGAATTTCCTTCTTCTCACTTTCTCCGGGGTGGAGATAGAATATATAAGGAGGACCCTTTTAGGGAAAGGAGTCAGTTCAAAATTTGTACTATAAAAAGAGTGACGTCTGTCATGAGAAAAAGCCATGTTACAGTAGTGAGTGGTGGAAGTGCCCCAAGAAACCCAACCTTCTCCAAGTCAGAAAATATGTAAAATATGTAAGTTTTATAAAAAGCAGTTTCTGCTAAATGACAAGACACTTACGTTACTGAATCACAATATTGTACTCGTATTTATATATTTTTAATATATATTGTTTTTTAATTATATATTTTTTGAATCTATATGTTTAATTGTTTTTTCAACCTCTCCAACTTCTGTATAAACACAGACTTCACGAGATCCCTTTAGAGAAGATATAAATTATAATAATTAATTATTAATTAATATATTTAATATACCTCCCAATACTAATCATATTACACAATTAATAAATGAATGTATTTCCCTTAAACTTGGGATGCTTACATCTATGAAAGTAGCAAGAAAGAAGGGTGAAATATGAAAGCTAAAGGAGTGGCAAGTGATTTGTGAAAGGGAAAACCTTTAGCGAGTGAACCGCGAAGCTGAATTCCGCAAGTTAAACCCTGGGTATTCCACAGGCATTGAGTAGGAGCAGGCATAATTGCTTCTTGGAGTATCTCCATAGGGTGGAAATTGCAGTGCAGCCCCGGGTTATTTATACTGTACGGTAGAATCGACGACACGGCACATACAATTTTCGTCTGTATTAGCTGAAGGAAATTTTTTTGGGGAAAATGTTGATGAAAGCGAAGCTAATGAAAGCTCCACAGGATGGTGCATATTATCGAGAAGGTTTCTACGAAAAAGAAAACAAAAAATCTGGTATGAAACACTAACACAACTTTCACTTACTGCAGTTTCCAAAGTTGTAATTTATAAATTTCATTGTTAGTATACAAAATTTAATGAAATTTGTCGGTGTTTTTATGGAGAAAATCGTGAAAACTGAAAAAACTGTTTATATATAAACGCACTTCCGGTTTACTAATTTTCTTGAAACTCGTAATTTTGGTAATCAATTTATTTCTAATGAATTTTGTTTAGATGGTAGAATTGTATAATCAACTAAGATAGCACTTTAGAGGAAAACATAAGCCCTACCCATCCCCCGAAAGCCCCCTTAAATGATTTTTACCCGGAGAAATGTTTCATAATAGTTGTAGCTCTTTATAAGTGTAGTTCACATAATTAGTTTAAGGAAAATCTTTCAGAGCTGTTTTAGAGAAAATAGCGGAAAACTAAAAAAAACACATTTCAGTAAAAACGCACTTCCGGTGAAATGATTTTATACGAAAATTTTGTATTACAAGCGGTAACTAGTAGGTACCTAAACGGAACACTAAGTTTGAGCTTCCTGGTTTGTTTTGTTTTTTGAGATATTTTGTTTACACAACAGAGAGAGCTTCATTACATTAAAGTGATATTTCCGGTGAAATATGTATATTTTCTGTAATAACTCAATTTTGAAATTTTGACCCCCAACATAAAATAATTCCCTTAAACTTAACAACAGTATGAAGAGAATTTAAAAAAAAATTGTGAATAAACAAAATTAAAATGCCTAAATCGGTAAAATATTGTTTCAATCTGGTTAACGATTCTTTGGAGAATTACAGTAAATTGTGTTTTTTTCTTTCTTCGTTAAACTCTGAATCAATTTGTTTGGTTAACAACACTCAGTTCATTTGTTTATTTAATTAGACGGTTCTATTGATGGGGGAAGTTCCCTTGTGATTTATTAACAAAAAAATGGGCTCGCCCTTGTTTAAAAAAACAAAACATAAACTAGATACAAAAGAATTATTTTATTCAAATAGGGGTTGGTGGGAGGGTGCAGCACTATTTTTGCATTAATTTTTTTATTTAATAATAAGAAAAGTATAATTATTATAAACTATTCCGAGAGTTAACTTTTCACCATAAAAAATTATATGGTTGTCCATTGACAAATATTGTCGAAGATCGATAATCCAATCGAACAAAGTACTGTTGTGTCCAGTTGTTCTCAGAGAAGAAGGAAAAGAGTTCAGAAAGAAAAAACTTAATTTTTGATTAACGCAAAACGTTTGTATTATCATACGAATCCGAATTAAAAATGGAAATGTTTTGTTAATTGGACCGATTCGAGTGATCCGAGAAATAACATTAAGATTTGAACAGATACATGTTCTCGCTGAGAAATATACATTTCTCATACCATCAAATCTTTTAAATGAAAAAATCGAGTGTCATCAAATAAATGATACACGGTGACATTAATGTAGAACAATTCTTTGTTGTAAGAAAAAAGGGTTCAAAATTTAATTTCAATTCCCACTAATCAAGATCAAACAGAAACTTGGTAAGAAGATGAAGAAGGTCATCTTGAACTTTTAAACTTTATCCACAAATTTAGGCTGGAAAACTCCAGTAATTGTTATGATATGAATTTTTTTTTTAACAATTACGGTCAGTGTCGTTAGTTGTGAAAGGAGGTTTTTCCAAATTAAAAGTGATTAAAATTATCTTAGATCCAGCATGAGTGATACGCGTTACGGAATCTTTCTATTATTATCTATAGAACATCAACTAGCAAACGAAGTAGATATTGATATTGTAATAAATGATTTTTTTATCAAAACAAATTTCGTGTGATGCACAACTTTCTCTTACTCACAGTTTTCAAATTGTGATTGACAAATTTTATTAATTAGTATACCAAATTTAATGAAATTTGTCGGTGCTTTTATGGAGATAAATAGCAGAAAACTGGAAAATACGACCTAGTAAAAACGCACTTCCGGTCATCCGATTTTTTTCAAATCCGAAATTTCAACATTATATTTAATTCTAGTATTATTTAGATGATAGAATTGTGTAATAAACTGAAACAGCACTTCAGATGAAACCGTAACCCAACCCCTCCCCGGAAAGTCTCCTTAAATGAATTTTTCCGGAGCTCTTTTTATGTGTAATTGATATACCAAGTTTACAGAAAATCTCGCAGCCATTTTTGAGAAAATTGCAAAAAAGTAAAAAAAAATAAAAACAACTAGGAAAGTGGTGCTTCCGGTTGAGGAATTTTGACAGATAACCTACTGCCGGATCCCAAAGTGATACCTAAAAGGAATATTAAGTGTGAACTTTTTAGGATTTTTCGTTTTTGAGCTACGTTGTTCTCGTACACACACACTCACACTCCCATTTCTAGAAACCACTTTTTTGGACTCAGGGGACCTCAAAACGGATATTTCCGGTAAAAACTCTATATCTAAAATTTGACACGATTACAATAAAGTCCTCTTACTACGAGTAAGAAAAACTAAAAAAAATTCAAACAGTATCTGCCATATGACAGTTGTAACATGCGTAGAGTAACGGTTTTACGTTTTTTTTCAATCCCCCACTACCTCCACACTACTACTTAAACTGCTCTATACGGGGACAGACAGTTTTATTTATGAAATCAAGACAGATAGCTTTTACTCTGAAACATGACTACTATACTTGACGAGTTGGGCACACCAGACAACCCCTAATAACGGACACCCATATCACAGTAGTTAATTATACAATTCCTTCTTCTAAACAGTTCTAATTAGAATTAAATATGTTTAAGGAAAACCGGTTGACAGAAGTAACGCTTCACTGAATTTTTTTTCTCGTTTTCTGCGACTTTCTCCATAAAAGTATCGATGAATATCATTAATTTCGATATACTAACTCTATAAATACGATAGCTATCACTTTTGTTCGAAACTTTTTTTTTACCGGGAGAGTTCATATAAGGGATTTTGGGAGGTGGAAGGTTATGCTTCCCTCAAAAAAAAGTCGTTTTTTTTTTGTTTTAAGTTTAAATTCTGCAACTGCTATAACACTGAAGACAACTAAAGACATATTAAGAATTATAATTTGTACAAATATGTTATTTACCGACTGTGTGAATTATAGTGAATGAAAGCCGTGTGATTGTTTCACAACAAGATTTTGTTCAATTTGTTATAAATTTTTCAAAATGTATTCTAAATGGTATAATAGTTCTCGTATTATCTTCATTAATGCATTAATTATTATTTATTTAATAATTCTTGAAATATATAAAATTTGAAGTAATGAAGTAAATAAATTATTGGGGGGGGGGGGAGAAATAAGCAACAATTTAAACGTCACAGTTGGTAATTTGAAAGGTAACTGTAAAAATAGAAGAACTGAACAAATTGTACAAATATTCATATTGTGTAGATATAGATATGTATATACATATAAACAGTTAGATAAAAGCCTGTTCCATTATTGGTTAGAGTGTTCAGTATACAATAGAAATGAGGCATAAAATAAAAAGCCTAGCGAGCTCAAAATTGCTCTGTCTTTTCCCATTTTTTTTTTATTTTCATTTGTTTCACTATTTTTATTTGTACCTTGCACCATCAATAGGAATTGAATATAGTAGAGGAATAAAGGAAACATTCTAGGAAATATTTCTAGTGACAAAGTTATTACTTCTTCCATGGAATATTGAAAGAGATAAAAATCGGAAAATAAAAATTGTATTCAAACTACTATCGATCGATGTTAATCAAAATGTCAACTTGGAGCATTATTGTGCTGTAGAGCAAGTATTTACAATAAAATATCAATGGTGGATCACTGTAGGGCATCAAGAAAGTCCTGTCAATGATTTATTTTCTTGTTGTAGTTGGTTCCGCAAGCGGAAAGCATTAGAGAGATATTTTATCCCCCCATTTCTGTAAAGAGTGGGTATCGCAGCATTACGATCATGTCATCATTTTCAAGAGTACGGAAAAAAAATTGAAGTTGGCAAAAACTTGACTTTCCATTATTTCAGACATGAAGATGTTGCGGCCTTCATCTTCATCGGCTTTTCCATCAATTGGAAAAGCGATTTTAATTAGTATTTTTTTTTTTTCAGTATTCCCATTTTTTACTTTCGCTTACGTAAGAAGTAGTATTGCGATCGTGCCAGATTTTCGAAATTGTGTTTTACACCGGAAATACATGTTTTGAGGTCTCCTGAATACGAAAAAAATGTTTTTAGCGTATGATCTGTATATATGCATGCGTTCAGTCTGTCTGTGTAAGAGAGTGCGAGAGAAGGTGAAAGAGCGATATACAGATAGCAAGCTTACTTCCCCCTCCCCATTATACCCCTACAGCACCTTAATTAGCGTCCTGCGAAATATTTAGGATTGCCAATGCGGACTTAATAAGAAAATTCTACTTAGGCTATATTCAGTTTGTAAATACCACAGAGAGAGAGACGCTGTTTTTCTCGGGCATTTCAACCAGCCACGCCCTCTTCTTCATCAACATGTTTCTTTCTATTTTTCAATATTTTTCAAAACTTTCTTCAACCTTCAAATTCCTCAACGTTTAAATATATTGCCACATTGTATTAATAAAATTATAATTATATTTGTTGGGAATAATAATTAAAATTATTATGATGCTGTAAAATGAAATATTAGGACCACGTGAAAATTGAAGTTTTACCGGAAATACTGTATACGAAAAAATAAGTTTTTAGCGAATGATCTGTTTGTATGTATGTATGTATGTGGGTGTATGTGAACAAAATATTTCAAAAAGAAAAATTATCTTAGGAAGCCTCAAACTTCCGTTTAAGTATTACCACCGATTTGTCTTTTTTTTTCGCTATATATGACTTTCGATATTTGAGATATATCTGTATGTTTTCTATATTTAAAACTGTGTTGTTGTTCCATATATGGGATAGTTGATTTACTTTACTGAATGTTTTTTTTTTTTTTTTCAGTTTTTCGAGATTTCGAGTTTTTGAGAACAACATAGTTTTAAATATACATACCTACGTCAAATATCCCACGTCTTATATAGCAATTACAAAAAAAAATTGACAAATCGGTGGTGGTACTTAAACGGAAGTTTGATGCTTCCTAAGATAATTCTTTTTCATTTTGAGATATTTTGTTCACATACTTACATACAAACAGAACATTCGCTAAAAACGTATTTTATTGTATACAGTATTTTCGGTGAAGATTCAATTTTACGTGGTCACAATAATAAATTCATGTTACAGCATCAATAATAATTTTAATTATTATTCCTAACAATTATAATTTTATGAAGGTTGAAGAAGGTTTTGAAAAATATTGAAAAAAAAAAGAAGGAAACATGTTGATGTAGAAGAGGGCGTGGCTGGTTGAAATGCCCGAGAAAAACAACGTCTCTCTCTCTCTCTCTCTCTCTCTCTGTGGTGTTTACAAACTGAATATAGCCTAAGTAGAATTTTCTTATTAAGTCCGCATTGGCAATCCTAAATATTCCGCAGGACGCTAATTAAGGTGCTCTAGGGATATAATGGGGAGGGGGAAGTAACCTTGCTATCTGTATATCGCTCTTTCACCTTCTCTCGCACCCTCTCACTCTGTTGTTCATTCACTCACTCATTCTGTCTCCTTCTCCTTGGGGTACTCCATTTAAATGAATATAACCAAAGGCTGGTTTGTTCCCCATACCAACCATATACCCAAAGGAAGGACCAAACCGTCCATTGTACTGAGCACGGGTACTTCTTTTATACTTATCTGTAAGTGGACCAATTTCATGGACCATCTTCCCCCTTCTTACTCTACCAGTTTAAGTAACTGGTTGGCAGAAGAACACAACGGCAATTTTATTAGTTTTTCTTAAGGGCAGGCCAGCTCAATTTTTACTTGATAAAACTTTAGAGAGAGGTCATTTAATAAATAAATCCCTAAATAAATTTAAAAACTTATAAAACTTGTACTAAATAAAAAATAAAAAAAATCTGGTGTGAAATACTCTTACGACTTTTTATTTTATCTTACTTCCTGTAGTAACAGGAAGTACTGCGATTGCGCCAAATTTTTAAATTAAGTTGTTACCGGAAATGCATTTATTGAGAACCACTGAGTGCAGTATATGTGTGTACGTATGCTTGTGAACAAAATATCTCGAAAAATTACAGGAAGCTTGAACTTGGTATTCCGTTTAGATACTACCATTGCATCTGACACGAATGTTTCAGGCAACTACCATCAACAGAATCGGCAACTTTACTAATTTTTTTTTTTTGTTTTTCGTAATTTTCTGTTTTTCACTCTTTTTCCGGTGAAAAATTTTTGAATTGATGTTTTGGGGCTCCTGAGGGAACAGTAGCGTTATGCTTTCCGTTAAAGAGTCACTTCAAGAAGACAATGTATGATTTTACCATCTTATAATATAATATACATTGCATTGAGGATTAAGTCTCAATACAAAACCTCATCCTCTCACCACTAGCTTCCTTAAATGAATTTTGTTCCAAATAGAAGTTGTAGCTCTTCATATTTGCGGTTGATATAGTCTGTTTATAGAAAATCATTGGAGCCATTTTTTGAGAAAATCGTAAAAAACTGAAAAAACTGTTAACTAAAAACGCACTTCCGGTCAACTGATTTTCTTCTTGTATGTTGCGTGAGGGAGGAGCTCAAAATTAAAATCTTCGATTACTGAGAACGTTTGACATGGACGTGTCCGGCCTAGTTTTTTTGAATAAGTACACAAGATGGATATTTTGCAGCCAAAACGGAGAGTACGCGTTCTCTAGCTCACTAAAGAAGAGTTTCATCAAATAAAACCACTGCACATTATCAGTTTTTTCTCAAATCTTTCTCTTCAGGAGACGGAACGGCTGGCTGGCCTGATCTAAACCATTTTTTTGTTGTTGTTCATTGTCGAAATAAACCCATTTTTCATCGCAAGTAATAATTCATTTAATGAAATGAAAATCACACTCGGGTTTTGAAGAAGGTGGCGATTGTATTGAGTGGGAAACGCGTAATTCACCTGAAAGTTTTCTGATGCTGGTGCAAGGATCCACCTCCAACAGCTGTGTTGAATCGCCAGAAGTGCTGAATCTATGGAGAGAGGAAGTCTTGGATGAAGCTTACTTTCCCAGACTCATATCACCCTTGCTGAATTTTTCGAACCAGATCTGTGCAGCCCGTGATCTATAGAGAGGCTTTCCTCTCTATTTCAATAATTTCTGAACGGCGTTTGTGATAGTTGCCTTTTTTTAAAGTAATAACGTAAAATCGCACATAAATTGATACAAGCATAAACTGGGGAAGTAAGTGGGGTACCTAATAATAAACTTTTGGTAAAGTAGTGTTTACTAAAGTAACTTTTAGTTAAGTACTGTTGAGAATTAGGAGAAAAAATAAACGCAAAGACCTTTGATACACCGCCGTTGTTATTTAGATGAAGGAATCGTGTAATAAACTAAAATAGCACTTTAGAGGAAAACATAACCTCACCCCCCCCAGAAGACGCCTCAGATGAATTTTTCTAGAGAAATATTTCAAATAGAAGTTGTAGCTCTTTATATGTATAGTCCATGTGTTAAGTTTGAAGAAAATCGTTAGAGCTATTTTTGAGAAAATCACAAAAAAAGTGAAAAATCTACTCAGTAAAATGTTACTTCCGGTTAAGTGATTCTGACAGATAACTTTCGGATTGATGGTGGTAGCTGGGAGTAAGAGAAAATAAGATAGTAACTTAGCACTTCCGTTACGTGCCAACATCTGAAATATCTAGGATGTTCCCACTTTTAATGACACCACGTAAAAACTATTTTCTGTTGTAAAAAAAAAAACAAAAAATACAACCTCAAAACCTCTATGAGAGAGAGAGAGAGATATGACGTATAATTATCAACAATGTCTTATCGTAAAATTTAGTAATTAAAGATCATGATGTAACAGCTGTTTATTACGAATATTTTACCATATTTGATTTTCTAAAATTTATTGCGTTTTATAAGAGAGAGAGAGGAGTATGACTTCCATACTAGATGTACTGTAGCCTGTGGGGTAAACTGTGTATAGAAACTATATTTTAGGCCCAAAATTTGGTGCTATATATAATATAATCAATGGGTCATTGTACATTACATTTACGTAATAATGAATGAATTTGGTATACTCTTATCAACCAACAAACATAATATGTGACTTGTTTTCCAACCATATGAATATATTATAAACTGATTGAAACTCATTTATGGGTAAAACTTTTATGAATGAGGAACCAAAAAGTTTTGATTAAATAATATATTCATTAATAGAAACAGCTGCTCTCCTTCAACTGCTATTCATAATTTAATTTCATATCTTTTATATATTTTTACTAACTGATCGTAAATTGTAGCCAACCTTGACGAGTTTATTTTGAATTTAAGATGTGGAACTTTACAATCCAAACTTTCCTAAACAAAATAAAATCATTTCAGTTATAGAAATAAGACTTTGCAGAGAGTTTGATTGGGGCAAAGTTAAAATCCAATATGGCTTTCCCCTCCTTTTGTACTAGTGCCCATAAGTATATATGTATAAAGTTTAGAAATCTGGAGATGAAATTGAAGAAGGTGGAGATAATGAAATCTGGATCCGTTAGAGGGGTACAATTCACTTGTTTATAACCTTAACATTTGTCTAAAACTCTTTGTACAGTGATTCAGTTGGGCGTGGGGAGTGCGTATGTGCCGCCATATCATATAGTAGTTTGGCTAAAATACTACTGCCCAGAAGAGCAACTACTAGTCCATTTTCTTCTGATTTTCTACCACAATATCAACAATTGGATATTTGACTCTATTGCTAACAGTAAATGCATAAACCTTATAATTAATTACCAGGGGTATCCAGATGTTTCAAAAGATTTTGTTTAAAATAATTGTTTAATCTTTGTTCCATTTCCATAATTTTCTTTTCTTTTGCCACTAAACATTTATACTTTTCTTTTATCACGCTATGGCATGTAATAAAGTATTTCTAAATACTCTGTTTTTCTTTTTTTAAAAATCTATTTCTTCCAGCTATAGTTTTCACTTGTTTGCACACTATATGTAAACCAACGATACGGGTTTGATCTTCTTAATTGAGTATGGGGCAAGGTTATTAGTTATATTAAGATTCTGCCTTAAGACTTGAGGAAATACATTATTCGTTGGGATCAGTCCCATGCCAGTAATATTTCATCCTTCGAGATTGTGGAGAACAGAGTACTAGACAGAGAGAAGAATGTTTCTCCTGCTTTAATAAAACATGTTGGTTTAATAATTACCCTAGTTTCATTTAAAACGTCAATCACGATTTCTATATAATTAATAGGTAAAAGATTAAAATTAAATGCAGACAATGCATAATGAATTAATTTGCTTCGGTTTTTCTCTTCATCGGGTAATTTAATTTGCATAGCAGTCAGTTTTTTGGTATTTTTATTTCCCCAATATACTTATTGTAAAAGGTTATTAATATTAAATACAATGTAGCAGCTGTTCTGTAGGCTATCTGCCAGTTTTTTCCACATTTTGGCGATTGATACAGAATATATTGGAGCATCTTTTAAGTATATTTTATTATTTTTCAATAATTCTAAACAATCTAACAGTGGATCAAATGTTTTCGAGGACTTGTAATAGTCTGCAATCGTATAATTATACACTATGGCTTCTAATTCGTTTGACAAAAAAAGGAAAACGTTTCCTTTAATCGTACATCTGGGCAATTGATAAAGTTAATAACTTGGTTTCCTATCTCCTCATTAACTTCTGGATATTCATTTAGCAGATGAATTTGTTGTATATTTTGATTCTAGCATCATTCGAATTAAGCTATTTTAAAACAATCAACTCCAACCGTTTTATAATTTTCCACAATTATATTACAATTCACCTGCTACTCATCTTGGCAGCAAAAGTTGTGATTGTTCGTTAAATAATTACACATTTCTGTCTTATTAAATATTCTTCCAAAATCTTGCGTTATGTCCAAATCTAGGAGGAAGTAATCGTTTATTCGAAGCTGTCCTAAGATTTCTGGAATTTCTTTCTGGATCTTCTCAAAAGGTCTTAAGTTTAACATCCGATAGCTCCACTTTGTACGAAATACAGATTGGATTTTCATATTTCTTAATTACATTTTCGACACCTTCTGCTCCGTTTCCTCTTGCCATCTTACAGTTGCTTTGTAAAGTAAAATGCAGTTTTGCTTTGACACCATGTATGTCTAGCAACACTAAATTTGGAGAACTTTCCTCGTAAATAGCTGTTGTATGTACCACATATAACCTTCTTAACAATGACATCTATTTTCTTTAAGACTTGTTCTTCGCAGTCGCTAATGTTATATACTTTAAGCAACATTATGTTATCGCAAAACGGTTCCCTAATAGCTGTAAGACAGTTTAAATTCCCACCAGACAGCAGATGCTCATTTTTTATATAATTTATATTACCAACATTTGTAATTAGATTGTTGCTCTCCAAGTTTTCTATTAGTAGTCATAAGCCAAAGCGCTCATTAGTTGATTTTATTTTCTTTCTTATAAGTTGAGAAATATTATACATTTTAGAGATCATGTTGACACTTTGAACTACGTGTTAAGACTAACCTACGAAGTTGTAAACCTCCTTAATTACCTTCGCAATGAGAACTTTTCCACGACCGCTTATCGCTTTAGCAAAATGAGTGGAGGGGAAAGAACAGCGGGAAAGTGCAATGATCAATGAATCCTGGGCTGGGGTATCTGGTGGGCAGAGCCTCTCTTCAACACACACACACACACACACACACACACACATACTGTATGGAAAGGTTAACGTCCAAAAGAAAAGCTGAGATGAAGAACTTAGGGGTAACAAAAATCCATCAAGAAATAACAAACAAATAAAAATCTATTGAATCAGCAATGTCCATAATACAGTAATTTTTTTAAACGCTCCGTACAGAGCTTAGAGCAGAATAGGCTTGATGCTATCTAGAATCCAGTCGGAAGCAATTATTGTAGCTCCGCCATGGAAAAAATACAGCAAGCCAGCATACTTAGCTTTCACGCCAAGCGAACGGACCCTATGGTCGGACAGGCAATCCCAAGTCCGTTTCCATGAAGTCGCGTGTCAACTTCCAGATCGGAGGACCACTAGGATTAACTTGAATAATGAAGATTACATACAAATTAGCGATGCAATATACGTTGCGAGAAGAAATTGGATGAAAGCTGGTTTAAAGTAGCCAAACAGTTCAACTTGGTAAAATGACGATTCAGCAGAATAGAGACTAGAATCGCCGTCAAAATAGTACAGTTGCAATAGTTGATAATAGTTGTGAGCTGTAAGGCCAAAAAAATGATGTGGAAGCCTTGTAATAGTCTGCTCCGTTTCCTCTTGCCAATCGTCTGGAAACGTTTTGCTTTTTTGTCTAACGAATTAGAAGCTATAGTGTATAATTATACGATTGCAGACTATTACAAGGCCTCCAAATGCGACTAACAAAAGCCTCTTTTGTCCACTAACAAAAGACGCACAAGGAACTGATAACACCACGCACAAGAGAATGGCGAGAAGGAAAGTGACGCTCAGCTTGGCGGTAAGTAAAAAAATGTTAGTACGCCAATGGACGAAGATGATTGGCTGAAGGTAAGACAAATAGTGCATAAGCTGGGCTCAAATAGAGGCTTTGTAGCGTTTCAGCCAAAATAATAAAAATATTACACAATTAAGGAATGTTAAGAGATTATTATAAAAATGTAATTCGAATGATACAGGGTTAAGAACCCAGGAGTTGAATAGCACAATCCGTCTGGCGGTCACCTAACCAACTGCACACAGGAAATTAGTAAATGTAAATTCGTAGGGTTTTTAAATACGCAACATGTACACTTAAAAATTTACAGACGATTATATATAAATGTTATCTCCCGTCTCGTTGAAATAAATAATATATGTGCTGCACATATTGTATTTTTATTACGCTCAGAGAGAGAGAGAGAGAGTGATTAATTCCCACTAGCTACACAATTCCGCCTCCCTATGGGGTGAACTATTTTCACCTCTCTTTTGCGGCTCGAACACCTTTTTTTAATGGTGAAAGGAGTCGATCCAATACGGAGGAGAATGGATGCAAATCATGACAGGATGCTTGTGTGGAAAATGAGAGGCTTATCAATAAATTCTTACGAACAGTGATCTTAAAAAAATTATTAATGGTCTCTCTCTTACAATCACTCTTATTACGACATCACTGTTATGTTTTTGGAGTTAGCGGGAATTAATCTTCCCACCTTTGCTTAATAAAAATGCAACTATGTCTCTCATATGCAGTACATATGTCTCATCTATTTCAACGGGAAGGGACATTATATTTTCAGAAAAATCTGGCATGAAACAGTGACACGAGTTTCTCTTACTGCAGCGTACAAGGTTTTGAGTGACAAACTTTCTCCAAACTTATAATTATTTACTAAATGTTTGCTTATCTTCAATTTTATGTCAGTTAGAAAATCTAAACTTAATATAATTACTTTTTTTTTGAGAAAACCATTCTCACTCCCCTCCCCCACACAAAAACTTCTTTAAATGAACTTTCTCGGAATAAATTCTCAATAAAACTGATAGGTCTCTATATTAATCATACGAAATGTAACTAATTTAATGAAATACATCGGTGATTTTATGGATAACATTGTAGAGAAACTGAAATAACTTCAGTAAACATGTACTTCCGGTCAACTGATTTACATCAAATTTAGAATTTCGACAACATATTTAATTCTAATTAAATATTATTTAAATGTTACAATAAACGGAAATAGCAATTTAAAAGAAAAGCATAACCCCCGCCAATGTGCCAAAAACTCCAACTTACCTATATGAATTTTTCCGGTGAAATGTTTCAACTAAAAGTTGTAGTTCTTTGTATTTTGAAATAGATATCTTTTCCGAGAAAAGATCGAATAGAAAACTGTTCAGTAAAGCTGTCACAGAAAACTGTTCAGTAAAACTGTCACAGAAAACTGTTCAGTAAAAAAACGCACTTCCGGTTTACTAATTTTCTTGAAACTCGGAATTTTAGCCATTTATTTATTTCTAATTAATTTTGTTTGGATGATGATAGAATTGTATAATCAACTATGATAGCACTTTGGAGAAAAACATAACCTCACCCCCCTCCAAAAGTGCCCTTCAATGAATTTGTCCCAGAGAAATGTTTTAAATAAAAGTTGTAGATCTTTGTATGTTTAGTTTATATAGGAAGTTTCAAGGGGCGGGTGTTGGTGTAGCGGTTATGAGCGTGGACTTGTAAGTGGGAGGACCCCAGTTCGAGTCCAGCGTATAACTGCTAAATTTTATATTTGTTTAAAAAAATGTTAATAGTAAAGTAGGTACTTCCGCTCCCGTCCACGGCACCTAATTTGGTAGTTGGACGTTTAGCCCGCCTGAAAAAATAGGCATTACTTTACTTTACTTTTATAGGAAGTTTCAAGAAAATCGCGAAAAAGTTAAGAAAATCATTTAGTAAAGTGGTAATGTAAACGCACATTTCATTAACACATTCAATTCTAATTAATATTATTTAGATGGCAGAATTGTCCAATAAACTGAAATAGCACTTTGGATAGAAATCTAACCCTACCCCTCTCCCAAAAGTACCCTTAAATGCATTTTCCGGAGAAATGTTTCAAATAAAAGTTGTAGCTCATTGTATGTGTACTTGAGAAGTTTCAAGAAAATCATTGGAGCCATTTTTGAGAAAATTGCAAAAAAGTAAAAAAAACAACTGTACTTCAAGGTGATGAATTTTGACAGATCACCCACTGTCAGATGCCATGGTTATACCTAAACGGAATATCAAGTTTTGAGCTATGCTGTTCACTTACATACACATACACACACACACACACACGGACCATTTGCTAAAAACCATTTTTTGGGACTCAGGGGACCTCAAAACGGATATTTCCGGTGAAAACTCGATATCAAAAATTTGACACGCTTACAATACTTCCTCTTACTAGAAGTAAGAGAAGGAAAAAAGTACATAATTGGTCGAGAGTGAAATAATCAAAATAATATGCCTTGTTGAACACTTGACCACTGTATTTACTACACTGATGGTATTTTTTGTATGGAGGTTATAGTCGGTGATTGTTATTATGTTTGTCTTGGTGGAGATGTGGCGGTGATATTTGAATGTCTTGATTTATGTTGTATATTTGGGTCAAATTCTGTCTATAGTTGTTGATTGAGTTGAGATCGTCTTTGACTGTGTGTGACCTCATCTCTAATATATTTCTATTGTTTTTGTTGTTTTCTTTGCTTATGATTTTTAGGAGTGTAGTGTTGAAAGTGTCCAGTTGGAGGGGTTGTGGCGCGATATGAAATGGTAGTATTTTGTTGTTTGTTGCTAATGCCCCTCACAAATTATAAAAAATATTTAAATACTTTTTTTGGGATGAAAAAATGTTCAATGTTTACTTAACTTTTACCAATTACTTAATATAATGTCAGTATAGACAGACTGGCAAACTGGAAATATTTATTCAATTAAAAAAAGCCTCGCTTTCCATTTCCACGAATAACCCATATATTTCATAACATGTTAGAATTTATGAATGACTGATTTATTAGTACATGATATTAAAGAATAATTTATTAATTAAAAACATTTTAATTAAATCATTTTATTAATTTGTATATCAATTTAATTAATTATTATCTTCCAATTGGTGAAAATATCAGCTAATTAGAAACGATGACGACATTGCACCACCCTTCCTGCTAATTAATTATTTATTTTTGCCGTATCAGGTAAAAAAAAAAAAAAATCATACCTATAAAATACGAGTATATAATATTTTCATATTGATCATACAAAGTCTTTAGATATTGTTAAAAGGTGGGGGTAAAACTTTATAATACAATCGATAAACTGACAAGGCCTAATAAATCTCCTGTGTCAACTTGTTCCTTTTTTTTTTTTTTTTTTAAGTTTACAACAATCTTGTGGCAACAATGTATCATAAAACTTTACTGACGATAGAGGGGAGCTTTGATTTTGTGATTTTGTTTTTTCCTCCTTCTAAAAAGCTTATCTTAAATTAGTTGTTAGGTTACGATTTTTTTTTTTTTTTTAATTTTTCCATCTACTCAAGATTATTTTATTTTCTCTTAAAGGCGGAAAGGAAGTACAGTGATCGCGTCAAGTTATACGAAAATGAGTTTTCATGAGGAAACAATATATGTTTTGAAGTCCCCGGAATATATGAAAAAACGTTTTTAGCGAATGATCTCTGAATGTGTGTGTTTTTAATGAAATATCATGTAATAGGATCTGAAGAGAGGGATCCAAAGCAGAGAGAGAGACAGAACTAGGATCACTCTCTAGTTTAGGCCAGACTAGAGTGGGAGAAACTGTTTAAGTACAGCTGTGTCAGCCATAGGGGAGGTCTACCGATAGTCTTGCAGCAGAGTTCATACAGCAGTCACAACGCGTCATTAACTTTTCACCTCTCACTACCATTTTATATATTTTAGTGTAAAGTCCAGGGAGTTTGTGCTATTTTTCTATTACACAGTGCTCAGCTTTATTTATAGTTTATTTATTTTATCTAACCCAACTTCTCTCCTTCTCAAACCTATTATATATCACAAAAACAATAGAAAAAATCTGGTGTGAAACATTCACACAACTTTCTCTTACTCTAGCTCTCAAAATTATAATTGACAAACTTCATAGCTAGTGTACCATATTTAAATAAATTCGTCTAATTTTTTTTTTTTTTTTTTTATAACGCCCGCGCCCTTACTGACTTCTCATCATTCGGCGCCTTGCAACCCAATATAATCTGCTAGAGTATTTGCCACCGTCCAAATCATTCTTCTGTACATCTTCCAAACCTGCACTACGAAGCAGGTGTTGGGCGTCCATATCTTCAATCCCGCACAGGGGATAATTAGGGCTGGCCACTATTCGAATGCGGAACAAGTGGACCTGCAAAAAATCATGCCCCGTCATCATTCTGAAGGCTGCGACCATTTTAGCACGGCGCATATAATACGTGGAAGGGGGTAACGAGGAGACACCCCCATGAATTTGTCTAAACTCAAAAACTGTTCAGTAAAAACGCACTTCCGGTTAACTAATTTTCTTGAAACACGGAATTTTGGCAATCTATTTATTTCTAATTAATTTTGTTTGGATGATAGAATTGTATAATCAACTATAATAGCCATTTAGAGAAAACATAACCCCTCCAACCCCCCTCCCAAAAAGTGCCCTTAAATGAATTTTCCCAGAGAAATGTTTTACATAAAAGTTGTACATCTTTGAATGCGTAGTTTATATACGAAGTTTCAAGAAAATCGTCGGAGCCATGTTTGAGAAAATCGCAAAAACGTAAAAAAAAACAACTAGTGGTTGAGGAATTTTTACAGATAACGCACCGTCAGATCCCATGGTGATACCTAAACGGAATATCAAGTTTGAACATTCTACGGTTTTTCGTTTTTGAGCTATGCTGTACACATACATATATATATATATATATGCATACATACACACACATTCACACACACACCATTTGCTAAAAACCACTTTTTTGGACTCATGGGACCTCAAAACGGATATTTCCGGTGAAAACTCGATATCGAAAATTTGACACGATTACAATATTTCGTCTTACTACAAAGTAAAAATGGTTTTGGTTAAATTTAATCTATTTACGGTACAGATAATAACCTTTTTTTAGGTCGATTCGGGTTGTGAGAGTTGAGACGTTAGCTTTATCTCTAAATTGAACCAGTTATTGAAATTCAGTTAACTGATCTTTGAAACCAGAATGTGTAATCTATTGCTCCTCAACGTGAAGAAAATCTGTCAATTATAACTGTATCAGTTGCAGTGAGAGAAAGTCATGTGAATGATTCACACCACATTGATTTAATTAATTTTTTAAACGTTATTTCTGTAATGGAACCAATCACAATCAAATTCGCCACACAAAAGCTGGACTTATTAGTTCCATTAGCAGTCACAGCAAGGCGCCACCTTTGAACTTCCAAGTGCACATCAACTACGCAGTGCCTCCACTGACACTCCCATTAGCTTCAAATTCGACCACTAATCTCCTACCTAGAAGCTCTAGAGAAGATACTGAATAAAAACCGACCATCTACGCCTAGATAAATTTTAAAGTATACTCATCAGGCGTTACATCAACTTTAAGGTGTTAACAAGTCTCCGCTAGCTAATGTATCGTTAGAACCAGCAGGGTTCTAAATAGTCACATTATTTACTCGTCATGTGACTCATTACAGCCAACGCTACATCATTCTATATTCATAAAGCTATCAATAATCATCACTCATTGGTCGATCACTTAACCTTCCATACACTTTTCTCTTGTTAAAATATAAAGTGTGAGTCTAGTGTCAGTTCCCGTGTTCTCATTTCACCATTCAACAACCACCATATTCTTGCTATCATTTACATTTCCAATCAAATTTTAAATCATTTATAAAAAAATAAAAACAAAAAATTAGTTTGTAGGAGAAAACTATATTTGAACTTAAACAGGAAGTGATAAGCGAATAAAACAGTAAATAAGACCTACAATTTTCTTCCAGTCAAAGTTTTGTGTTGAACTTAATTTTATAACAGACAGCGCTAAAGTAGCATTGGCCTAACTTTGTTTAATACCACTTTTCGTCCCTATTTATTTTCTTTTTACTTCGCCACTGTTCACGATCTTGTCATGGCACTTACGTTGAAAAATTTTTGTTGTTGTTGTTTTGATCATAAAGCTCAGTCTGTGGGTAAAATTTTAATGTAAGAGTTATATTTTAGTTTTAGTGATAACATAAGTTGTGTGTAACGTTGTTTTACGTTATCAGATAATTTTTTTTTTACAATCTTAAATTTATTAAAGTTAAAAATAAATCTAAATTTTGAACTTAATCGTTTGTTATTTCCCAAACAATTTAAGTCTCAGATACTGCAAACTTTTCTTAGAGGAAAATATAATTCTGCAAAGCATGTTTATTTTATGTCATCTTCACTTCTAGTCATTGGATGCTCGAAAGTACGGGCCTTTAGTCACAATATGGCTCTTATCTCCCCCTCACAAAAAAAACTTCTAAGAAGCTTTGAGAATGGTGCGCCCTAAATTGGCGGAACAAAACGGAGCCTTATATATTCATTATATAACATGAACTGACCATTACATGCCACTTTATGTATAACTGCATTAAGAGGTGTAAGAGAAGGTCGTGCGAGAGTGTCACACTAGATTTTGTTTCAAATTCTGGTTTTATTCCTAACTTTTATCCAGGCCTAATTTCTAGAAGCTTTTTTGTTAGAACTGCATAAACCTTTTCCCTATTATTATTAAATCCTGGATGCCTATCGGCATGGATGACGCTGTAGCGTCATGCCTATACTCTGCGTCAATGACAAAGTTGATTAATAAGCTGTGTGTTAATTAATGTTTTAAAGATTATTAAACTGCAATGTTGTTAATATATAGCTTTCTTAATACTACTATTATGTCTTGAAGTTACAGGGTCGCGGCGAGGAGCGCAGAAAGGTCTGGGCAAGAGCCCGCCTGGAGCTGTCGCTGGTGCAGATCTTGGTGGTAGTAGCGAATTTGGCTTTGCTAGTAGATATAAGGCTTTTAACCTCCCAATTCATCCCAGTAATTAATCTCCCTCAGTAGTTTACTAGTCAGTCTACAATAACCTAAGATATCCTTTAACTCCAACCCTCCCAGGCTTTCTCATGAGAATGAGACTCACCCAAAAATCCGAAACCTAGGGCCAGCGAAACGGGGACACTGAGATAAATAGTGATAAACCGTTTCCCTAGCTCCATCATCACAATTCTGACATATAGGTCTAGACATATGGAATTAGGACCCTCCCTAGTTTTTGGAAATGACTAACAACCCAGTGTGTCCAGTCACTACACCTCTAAAGTACTCAATCTTATCCTTCTCAGGGACATAAGGTAATCCGAAGCCCCTGCTTAGTACCTTTAATAAATCTTTTGGCCTGGAGGCTCCCCTGCTTGTCCTCCCAATACTACTCTAAAACTCTCGTTTTCCAAGTCCAATCAGACTGCCGCAGAACCGCATAGTGACGGCAAGGGCTGGCTCAGTGCCACAGAAAGGTGAAGAGGACCCTCCCTAGCTAGATGATCTGCTCTCTCATTGCTTTTTTATTCCCAGATAACCGGATATCCAGAAAGTTGCACTTTACCCTCTGAGCTAGGGTTTTAAGTCGTCTCCTACATTCGCCCATCAATTTCGATCACCAAAACAGCTTGCTCCAAGCCCTCAGTGCAGCCTAACTGTCACAGAATATCCGCACACCTCTTTAATTTTTCGCTGCCTTCCCCCTAGACTGCTATATAAATTTGAAGAAAATAGATTAACCGAAAATGAAATTTTAGTGTAAGATTCTGAATTGGGGGGGGGATTTTCTCAAAAAATGGCTTCTAACGATTTTCCTTGTGAAATACGCTAATTGCAAAGTTATAAACCTATACGAGTAACATTTGTTTGGAACTTGTTTCCGAAATAATTCACTTAAATGGGGTTGGGGGGGAGAGGTGGAGGTTATGCTTTCGTCAGAAAAAAAGAAGTAATTTTATTGTTCAGTTTCTCCCATTGATAAAATATTGAAGACAACTAAACAAAATTGAGTAATTTTGATGGAAATTGTTCAATAATAACAATTAGATTGCAATCGTGTGTATATGTTTCATACCAGATATTTTTTTTAAATTTTCACTTAATAAATAATACATATATACATATATAGTAATAGACTAAATTCGATGAGGAATTGTCAATTGGTTTTTAATGACCTATTTAAATTTATTTGTACCTATATAAATATGCTTTATCACGTATTTTGCCAATACTGTTCTTTTTTTAAGAGTTTTTAATAAAACGCAGTAAAATTGAGTTATCTCTTCTGGCGGAAAAACCGAGCCACAATAAAAACAATTTTAGCGTAAATAATTTTAGCACAAGCTAAAGGTGGACAAAGGGAAGGAGGGCCCCATTAAAAAAAAAGAAAAGAAAATTGTAAAACCTCCCATAAAATAATACAGAACAAATTTATAAATAAAAAAAATAAATATTTATTTATAAATAAATCATTTAGTATTTATTCAATTTTTATTTAAAAAAAATAAATAAAAAATTGCAATTTCTATGTAGAATTTTTTTTATGATTGAAAATATATGTACTTCTATTTCAAACATTTGTTAGAAAAATTTGATAAGGACCCAGTAGCATTTTCTTATACTGGTGATATGAAATATACCGGAAATCTGCTCTAAATGGAATATAAAGAGTTCGACATGGGAGCTATTGTGGTAGGGTTTTCAATGGAGATGTTTTCACAAACCCAGAGAAGTTACCTACTTCTGATTTGTTTATTTTATGTACGAACGTTCCTCTGTTACTTGGAAGTTTGAGATTCTCCAAAACAGAGTATATATTATATACTCGAAAGACATGCTATAGTGATTATCCTAGGTGGCTCCCATTTTCTTCGACATGGGATGGAACCTAATACTCTATAGCAAGGCCTGATAGATTAGTTTTTGATATTCAAAACATTACTGCTCCATAATATAGGATTTGGAATAACTTGCATAATTTAGAATAATATGTAGTTTTCTTGTTTCAAAACTTTCTATTTATAATTAAAAGCCATACAAATATTTGCGACTTTTTCATTTTTTGCAATACTTAATCATTTATTGACATTAAATAGTTATAATGGAGGCAATAAAAGTTCATCTCAGGATGAAATACTAAGAGGAGTGGATAAGAACTTTTAGGCGGAGATCAATCCTTCTTAAGAATGAGTTCAAGATAAGCCAAGCGAACCAATTTTTTCACTCTAAAATTAATGAGATGAGTGTGAAGTAGGGGATTCCAGAGAGGTTATAAGATAAATATTAGCAAAATGGGTGAAAACATTCTCAAAGGGAAATAATGGCATTATTTGCTGTTACACTTATGGCTCCAGGCAGAAGGAAACTGCTCTGGTTGAAGCAGTAGGCTGGGCTACAGAGGCTGAACAAAGGAAGATCTGTGGCTATAGAGGGTATGTGTTCTGTTTTCCAGGCGGAGATCGTTGGTAACAATGAAGGCTATTGTTTGGTGGAACAGGAAACCATGTATTTCCGGTGAAAAGTGAAATTTCGAAAATTGGCCTGGAAATCGCAGTACTTCCTTTTATCAGGAATAAGAGAAATTAAAAAAATTAAATAACGAGATATTTATACGGCGATGGCCCGAGGAGTGTTTTTTTTTAAGAAAAAAGAATTCTTTACTGTTCTACGTTTCGGGTACCATTCATGCCCTTCTTCAGGATCTCTTTAGGGTAGGAGAGGGATGTGTACGTTGAGAACGTTGGAATTGAAAATTTATAAATCTTGTTATAATTTTAAGGCCTAACGATCTGGAAACTATTTTAAAAATTAAATATATTCCCATTCCACATTTTTTTTTTTTTTTAATACTTTATAATATAAAACACTGTGAATAAAAACAGTGAAAATTGAAAATATGATTTTTCCTTTATCCCCCATATATTTACGTATATTTTTTTTTCCATATGTACCCACATTTGTATTAGTTAGATACATAAATAATTATATGTTTCATGTTTTCTCTCTGAATTTAAAAAAAAATAAATTGAAACTCTGTCATCCAGAATAAATATTGTACACCAAATCCATTCGCCCACCATATGGTACCAGAATTATTTGTTAATATTTCCTTCCCCTGCTCACCGAGAACATATAGGTACAGGTTTGTTCAATTAAGTAATATGTAAATAATTTAAAAATCAATATAAATACATTTTATATATTACAAAAAGTAATATTTAAATTGGCCACGCTCAATAAATAGAAAGTTTATTTAAATTAAAAGTTGTATCTTTGTTTTACACTTCTGAACGTTCATCATTTTTTTTTTTAATTAACCACCTTAATTAATTCAATTATTTTTGTTTTTAATTAGGTGATTATAATTCACACAACTTTTTCGCATAGCAATTCTCATTTTACTAATTGATAAAGTCTAATTCAAAATGGAAGTTATTGCTAAATATCCTAGTCGTGTCTTTAATATTGTATAGGTAGCGGAAGTACATTTTACGCCAAAATAGTAGAATTTAAAATCGCCGCCCCTCAAAAATAAAAAAAATTTATTTAGTTCCTTATAACAATAATCATCATAAGTTGAGTCCGCCGGAAATACATGTTTTCCGGTCCCTTGTGATTACGAAGAAAACGTTTTTAGCGAATGATCTTATGCATATGTGTGGAAACAAGTTCAAACTTGATATTCCATTTAGTTAACAACATCGCCGTATCTGACACGTTCGTTTCGGACAAAATTCGCCAACCAAAAGTGTAACTTCTTTACT